>VOQZ01002152.1:0-62882 GCA_008079305.1 Phytophthora palmivora
CTACGATCAACTTTAGGACGATCTAGTATGCATCTTCCCGAAATTTCAGCTCTTTCCGGCTCGTTTTGTGCTCGTAATGAGTACTTCTTTCTGATGGTTGTTGCGCCTGTCTATACCCAACCTAGGTGTGTTAAAGATGCCTACCATCTACTCAAACATGTCTATATCAAGTTTCGTTGCATTCCAGCCAATAGTGGCGAAGTTAGAACGATTCCAAAATGTGTATGCTATTGGGTGTGCCTAATCTAGTGATCCAGGCTGCCCAATATTGCTTGGTTTGGGTCAACAGATGTCAAGGGCCCCCGGATACACGTTCGCTAGGACCCCCGGATGCCTAAAATAAGGCCTCTAACAGGACCCCCCAAGGACCCCCAGGACCCCCAGATTACACGTGTATCGCGGACGGACGGGAAATATATAGCATGTCCCGGGGTCAAGTTTGGGAGGCGGTGACTTTGAAGGCGATATTAAGGTCAATACTTGGTCGTTTGACGCAACCAAGGCCGCAAATCATATCTACGTGTCACGGTGCGTTGAATGGCGCTATCGGAGCGAGTGTAGCGTCTATATCCAGTATCGTCCGGCTATGTAAACATCGCACACATTTGCACACATAGATACAGTCCTTTGACATGGTTGTCTGGGTAATGCTGGATGTCAGTGCTCAGACATGATCCTATGATGTTGTCACTTACCATATGTTCTGTGCACAAAAAAGACGTTCCATCGCGACGACGGAATTCTCACTATATCGATTCCACCTCGATTTTCGCATTGACATTCGAATTACAGTGCTGTGAACGTATTGAATGCGGTTTTCACTTGATTTCAGTATGTGATACTGATCTTCCATTCAGTGGATGAAATCATGGTAGATGTGCAACTAATCGACGCCGCATAGGAAATAGTGCTCTGTATTACGACTACAAAGCCGTTTGTAGGAATGTGCTTTTGTTGGACTTCAAAATGGACGTCGATCGCTTGATTGGCTGAATCATTCGTACCGCAAACATATGGTAAACACTACGATCAACTTTAGGACGATCTAGTATGCATCTTCCCGAAATTTCAGCTCTTTCGGCCCGTTTTGTGCTCGTAATGAGTACTTCTTTCTGATTGGTTGTTGCGCCTGTCTATACCCAACCTAGGTGTGGTTAAAGATGCCTACCATCTACTCCAACATGTCTATATCAAGTTTCGTTGCATTCCAGCAATAGTGGCGAAAGAAGTTAGAACGATTCCAAAATGTGTATGCTATTGTGTGTGCCTAATCTAGTGAATCCAGGCTGCCCAATATTGCTTGGTTTGGGTCAACAGATGCAAGGGCCCCGGAACACGTTCGCTAGGACCCCGGATGCCTAAAATAAGGCCTCTAACAGGACCCCCAGGACCCCCAGATACACGTGTATCCGCGGCGGAATATATATAGCATGTCCGGGGTCAAGTTTGGAGGCGGTGGCGGTGACTTTGAATGGCGATATAAGGTCAATATGGTCGTTTGACGCAACCAAGCCGCAAATCATATCTACGTGTCACGGTGCGTTGAATGGCGCTATCGGAGCGAGTGTAGCGTCTATATCCAGTATCGTCCTGGCTATGTAAACATCGCACACATTTGCACACAGATACAGTCCTTCTGACATGGTTGTCTGGGTAATGCTGGATGTCAGTGGCTCAGACATGTGATCCTATGATGTGTAGTCACTTACCATATGTTCTGTGCACAAAAAAGACGTTCCATCGCGACGGAATTCTCAACTATATCGCTTCCACCTCGATTTTCGCATTGACATTCGAATTACAGTGCTGTGAACGTATTGAATGCGGTTTTCACTTGATTTCAGTATGTGATACTGATCTTCCATTCAGTGGATGAAATCATGGTAGATGTGCAACCTAATTCGACGCCGCATAGGAAATAGTGCTCTGTATTACGACTACAAAGCCGTTTGTAGGAATGTGCTTTTGTTGGACTTCAAAATGGACGTCGATCGCTGATGGCTGAATCATTCGTACCGCAACATATGGTAAACACTACGATCAACTTTAGGACGATCTAGTATGCATCTTCCCGAAATTCAGCTCTTCCGGCCCGTTTTGTGCTCGTAATGAGTACTTCTTTCTGATTGGTTGTTGCGCCTGTCTATACCCAACCTAGGTGTGTTAAAGATGCCTACCATCTACTCCAACATGTCTATATCAAGTTTCGTTGCATTCCAGCCAATAGTGGCGAAGTTAGAACGATTCCAAAATGTGTATGCTATTGTGTGTGCCTAATCTAGTGAATCCAGGCTGCCCAATATTGCTTGGTTTGGGTCAACAGATGTCAAGGGCCCCCGGATACACGTTCGCTAGGACCCCGGATGCCTAAAATAAGGCCTCTAACAGGACCCCCAGGACCCCCAGATACACGTGTATCCGCGGCGGAATATATATAGCATGTCCGGGGTCAAGTTTGGAGGCGGTGACTTTGAATGGCGATATTAAGGTCAATACTTGGTCGTTTGACGCAACCAAGGCCGCAAATCATATCTACGTGTCACGGTGCGTTGAATGGCGCTATCGGAGCGAGTGTAGCGTCTATATCCAGTATCGTCCTGGCTATGTAAACATCGCACACATTTGCACACAGATACAGTCCTTCTGACATGGTTGTCTGGGTAATGCTGGATGTCAGTGCTCAGACATGTGATCCTATGATGTGTAGTCACTTACCATATGTTCTGTGCACAAAAAGACGTTCCATCGCGACGGAATTCTCAACTATATCGCTTCCACCTCGATTTTCGCATTGACATTCGAATTACAGTGCTGTGAACGTATTGAATGCGGTTTTCACTTGATTTCAGTATGTGATACTGATCTTCCATTCAGTGGATGAAATCATGGTAGATGTGCAACCTAATTCGACGCCGCATAGGAAATAGTGCTCTGTATTACGACTACAAAGCCGTTTGTAGGAATGTGCTTTTGTTGGACTTCAAAATGGACGTCGATCGCTGATTGGCTGAATCATTCGTACCGCAACATATGGTAAACACTACGATCAACTTTAGGACGATCTAGTATGCATCTTCCCGAAATTTCAGCTCTTTCCGGCTCGTTTTGTGCTCGTAATGAGTACTTCTTTCTGATTGGTTGTTGCGCCTGTCTATACCAACCTAGGTGTGTTAAAGATGCCTACCATCTACTCCAACATGTCTATATCAAGTTTCGTTGCATTCCAGCCAATAGTGGCGAAGTTAGAACGATTCCAAAATGTGTATGCTATTGTGTGTGCCTAATCTAGTGAATCCAGGCTGCCCAATATTGCTTGGTTTGGGTCAACAGATGTCAAGGGCCCCGGATACACGTTCGCTAGGACCCCCGGATGCCTAAAATAAGGCCTCTAACAGGACCCCCAGGACCCCCAGATACACGTGTATCCGCGGCGGAATATATATAGCATGTCCGGGGTCAAGTTTGGAGGCGGTGACTTTGAATGGCGATATTAAGGTCAATACTTGGTCGTTTGACGCAACCAAGGCCGCAAATCATATCTACGTGTCACGGTGCGTTGAATGGCGCTATCGGAGCGAGTGTAGCGTCTATATCCAGTATCGTCCTGGCTATGTAAACATCGCACACATTTGCACACAGATACAGTCCTTCTGACATGGTTGTCTGGGTAATGCTGGATGTCAGTGCTCAGACATGTGATCCTATGATGTGTAGTCACTTACCATATGTTCTGTGCACAAAAAAGACGTTCCATCGCGACGGAATTCTCAACTATATCGCTTCCACCTCGATTTTCGCATTGACATTCGAATTACAGTGCTGTGAACGTATTGAATGCGGTTTTCACTTGATTTCAGTATGTGATACTGATCTTCCATTCAGTGGATGAAATTGGTAGATGTGCAACCTAATTCGACGCCGCATAGGAAATAGTGCTCTGTATTACGACTACAAAGCCGTTTGTAGGAATGTGCTTTTGTTGGACTTCAAAATGGACGTCGATCGCTGATTGGCTGAATCATTCGTACCGCAACATATGGTAAACACTACGATCAACTTTAGGACGATCTAGTATGCATCTTCCCGAAATTTCAGCTCTTTCCGGCTCGTTTTGTGCTCGTAATGAGTACTTCTTTCTGATTGGTTGTTGCGCCTGTCTATACCCAACTAGGTGTGTTAAGATGCCTACCATCTACTCCAACATGTCTATATCAAGTTTCGTTGCATTCCAGCCAATAGTGGCGAAGTTAGAACGATTCAAAATGGTATGCTATTGTGTGTGCCTAATCTAGTGAATCCAGGCTGCCCAATATTGCTTGGTTTGGGTCAACAGATGTCAAGGGCCCCCGGATACACGTTCGCTAGGACCCCGGATGCCTAAAATAAGGCCTCTAACAGGACCCCCAGGACCCCCAGATACACGTGTATCCGCGGCGGAATATATATAGCATGTCCGGGGTCAAGTTTGGAGGCGGTCACTTTGAATGGCGATATTAAGGTCATACTTGGTCGTTTGACGCAACCAAGGCCGCAAATCATATCTACGTGTCCGGTGCGTTGAATGGCGCTATCGGAGCGAGTGTAGCGTCTATATCCAGTATCGTCCTGGCTATGTAAAATCGCACACATTTGCACACAGATACAGTCCTTCTGACATGGTTGTCTGGGTAATGCTGGATGTCAGTGCTCAGACATGTGATCCTATGATGTGTAGTCACTTACCATATGTTCTGTGCACAAAAAAGACGTTCCATCGCGACGGAATTCTCAACTATATCGCTTCCACCTCGATTTTCGCATTGACATTCGAATTACAGTGCTGTGAACGTATTGAATGCGGTTTTCACTTGATTTCAGTATGTGATACTGATCTTCCATTCAGTGGATGAAATCATGGTAGATGTGCAACCTAATTCGACGCCGCATAGGAAATAGTGCTCTGTATTACGACTACAAAGCCGTTTGTAGGAATGTGCTTTTGTTGGACTTCAAAATGGACGTCGATCGCTGATTGGCTGAATCATTCGTACCGCAACATATGGTAAACACTACGATCAACTTTAGGACGATCTAGTATGCATCTTCCCGAAATTTCAGCTCTTTCCGGCTCGTTTTGTGCTCGTAATGAGTACTTCTTTCTGATTGGTTGTGCGCCTGTCTATACCCAACCTAGGTGTGTTAAAGATGCCTACCATCTACTCCAACATGTCTATATCAAGTTTCGTTGCATTCCAGCCAATAGTGGCGAAGTTAGAACGATTCCAAAATGTGTATGCTATTGTGTGTGCTAATCTAGTGAATCCAGGTGCCCAATATTGCTTGGTTTGGTCAACAGATGTCAAGGGCCCCCGGATACACGTTCGCTAGGACCCCCGGATGCCTAAAATAAGGCCTCTAACAGGACCCCCAGGACCCCCAGATACACGTGTATCCGCGGCGGAATATATATAGCATGTCCGGGGTCAAGTTTGGAGGCGGTGACTTTGAATGGCGATATTAAGGTCAATACTTGGTCGTTTGACGCAACCAAGGCCGCAAATCATATCTACGTGTCACGGTGCGTTGAATGGCGCTATCGGAGCGAGTGTAGCGTCTATATCCAGTATCGTCCTGGCTATGTAAACATCGCACACATTTGCACACAGATACAGTCCTTCTGACATGGTGTCTGGGTAATGCTGGATGTCAGTGCTCAGACATGTGATCCTATGATGTGTAGTCACTTACCATATGTTCTGTGCACAAAAAGACGTTCCATCGCGACGGAATTCTCAACTATATCGCTTCCACCTCGATTTTCGCATTGACATTCGAATTACAGTGCTGTGAACGTATTGAATGCGGTTTTCACTTGATTTCAGTATGTGATACTGATCTTCCATTCAGTGGATGAAATCATGGTAGATGTGCAACCTAATTCGACGCCGCATAGGAAATAGTGCTCTGTATTACGACTACAAAGCCGTTTGTAGGAATGTGCTTTTGTTGGACTTCAAAATGGACGTCGATCGCTGATTGGCTGAATCATTCGTACCGCAACATATGGTAAACACTACGATCAACTTTAGGACGATCTAGTATGCATCTTCCCGAAATTTCAGCTCTTTCCGGCTCGTTTTGTGCTCGTAATGAGTACTTCTTTCTGATTGGTTGTTGCGCCTGTCTATACCCAACCTAGGTGTGTTAAAGATGCCTACCATCTACTCCAACATGTCTATATCAAGTTTCGTTGCATTCCAGCCAATAGTGGCGAAGTTAGAACGATTCCAAAATGTGTATGCTATTGTGTGTGCCTAATCTAGTGAATCCAGGCTGCCCAATATTGCTTGGTTTGGGTCAACAGATGTCAAGGGCCCCCGGATACACGTTCGCTAGGACCCCCGGATGCCTAAAATAAGGCCTCTAACAGGACCCCCAGGACCCCCAGATACACGTGTATCCGCGGCGGAATATATATAGGCATCTTCCTAATATATTATACTGTCTCGTAACCCACCATCATCATTTTTACTACCATGATATTTTTATATCATCTTTAATCCATCCTTTACAATATCAATACCTCCAAATCCTTCCTCTATTACTAACATTTTATTATCACATGCCTTACTATAATTTATCTTACTTTTACCTATTCTATCATTACATACTCCACTTTTTCTTATTTAATTATCTTTAACTTTAACATCACATATATTATCCCTAATCAATTTTACTATCACTTACTCTAAAACTATACAATCACTACCTAATAAACTACCACCATTTTTACTGCAAATCCTATTATTTCCAATTTCTTTTCCACTTACTATATCATTACTTTTCCTGCCTACACAAAATTCTATCATTACTCATACTACTATAATATTATGCACATACGTCTTTTTACTTACAAATACCCTATATCAAATTAATCTTTACTCAATCTACAACATTTTGTTATCACAAATCTCGACTTTATATTTTCTTTTTCTACTTACAATAATATCACTTCCTCTGCCAACATATATTCTATCACTACATATTTTTCCACAAACCTATCTTGAGCATGTTCTTCTAAAAGGAATACCATCTTTTTCTGCTAACAAATTCTATCACAACCAATTATATTAATATAATATTTACAGCGGTTCTGTAGTTATTTACTTCGCACAACATTTCCGTCTTGGTTTGTATCCCCGCATGACCATGGAATTAACACAGATGATTGGACTATGCTGGTCCTTACTACAAATGCCAAGACGAACTAAAATCACATACTAATATACTTATTACACGTGCACAGACATGCGAACTTTGACAAACTTCCCATTGTAGCTCAAAACCCACTAAAAACTTGACCGAGTCGACTCAAAGTACCGTCGCACACCCAAGGGCAACCTTTCACTTGAAAACTGTATAGTCTGGCTGTTGTCATAGTTTGGGGTATGTGCACAACTACTTTTCATGCGGTGATGCAATGCACGACTCATACAAATGCCAACATTACCGAAAAACCATCAAAATGAAAACAAATCAGTTTCTAGCCCAGTTTATGCCGACTTCGCCAACCAAACCATGAAGTTTGACTTTTGTATTGTATTGAACCACAATCAGCAAGATGGAATTGTTCATTCTCCGTTCAATAACGTGAAGAAACCCATATGTTTTAAAGCTAGTTTTCGAGAAAAGCATATTTCTTGCGCTTATACAAAGTTGAAGATCTTTTCCAGTGCTCCCAGTTTTCCCATGCAATCGATCAGGCGTGATTGCATATGTGTGCAAAGTTTAAGGGCCACTTTCCAAATTCGTTTTCAAAGGAACATGGCTAATCCTAAACTCTCTATTCACAAATCCTACAATCACTTAATTTACTATCACATACTCTACTATCTACAACTACCAACAAATATTCTAATACCAAATATCCCACTAACACCTTTTAATTCTATAATCTACAATACAATCCTTTACTACCCAATCATTTATAATATCAATCTGTACAACTTCTTCCTCTATATTCAATTTTTTTATTTGATATCACATTCCCTACCATAAATAATTTTACTTTTACTTACTCAACCACTACTTTCTCTACTATCTCCTTTTTAATCATCTTTAACTTTAACATCACAACTGTTAATCCTATCAATTGTACTGTAACTTACTTTATAATTACATACCCTATTACGATAAACACTAACATCACCATTTTTTACCACAAACCTCGTCGTTTTTTAATTTTCTGCCACTTCCTATACCAGTACTTTTCTTCCTATACAAAGTTTATCACTAAATATACTACTATCATATTCTGTGCACACACCTTTTTACCAACAAAAACTCTTTATCAAATTCACTATTTTCTCAATCTACAACAACTTTATTCATCGCCATACTTATTATCTCAAAACCTCAACTTTATCAGTTCCTTTTCTACTTACATTAACATCACTTTCTCTACCAACATAAAATCTATCACTTCATGTTTATTTACACAAATACTATCTTAATCATGATTTTTCTACATACAATAATCACTGTTTCTGCTAACAATATCCTATTACAACATATTATACTATTACGGACTTCCCTTTCTTAAGGCGGACGGGTCTGTTTTTAGCCAATGAGCATACATGATTTTGGTCCCTTTATCAAGACGGACAACTTCGATTGTTGAAGTTCGGCAGATAATTTTCGTAGCATCACTTCATTCAAGATTCGGATGTCGAAGCGCGAAGATCAGGTAAAACCTCCTGCTTCAAAGCAAAAGCCTTCTGGGCGCCCGCGACCGGCGGAGAACAGGAAGCGAAGCATGCAAAGGGCTCGTACACTAATCAGCTGAAGCTTAACGTCGTGAATCATTTTCAGCTCTACAATGATATTTCTGATGATGACTTTGATAGGTCAGTAGGCAGCGAATCTCCACTTCTCCAAACATCGTAAAAATACTACTCATGTCAATGTTCATCTCCAAAGATCAATGATTTAGGTCCGCTGTACATCCCCAAGAATAGGTGTCCGTCTTGACAAAGGGAAGTCGGTATAATATTTACAGATGTTTGATTTTTTTACTTTGCACAATATTTCCGTCTTTGTTTGTACCCTCGCATGACTACTGAAGCGGCACAGAGGATTGGATAATTTTAGCTCTCTCCACAAATGACAGAGACGAATGTTAATCGCAACCTAATTGTGATTAGTATTTTCGCAAAAGAGCAGGTCACACCTCCAGCTTTTGCGCAAGATCGGCAGATCGTAATGGATAGGTTTAGTTCGACATGAGTCACCGGTACGTGTTTTACGATGGCTAGTTTGCATATCTAAGTTAGGGGACGATGGTTGTCTACTAGGTATCGGCTCAAGCACAGTGAAATATGTCGGAAATCTGCGGGAGCGCATGGCATGCCCGATAGCCCGATAGATTTCTCTCCACTATGAGACACATGGGACACAGCTATGTGCTCTATGATGGCTAGTTTGCGCACCCAGGCTTTTACTGTCGACGTCGTGTCGTGATGGATAAGTTTGGCTCGACTATGAGTCACGGCTACAATCACAAACCTACAATCACACATTCTACATCCATATATATTACTACCACAAACTCTATCAACATTATCTTTTTTTCCACATACCAAATTCATTCTTTAAACTATCATTTACTATACAGTAACCCAATTAATAAACACATATTCTACTTTTTATCAATGTTACTATTACCACCACTTAATTACAAAATATAACTTACTCCATCAATCTAAATTCAACCATTACATCCTATACTACTACATTATCCACTCACAATTTTTACCAACACATTCTCAACATCATTTCCATACCTCAACCCAATCTGTGACATATTATTTCAACAATCACTTTCAATTAAACCAGTTTACTACGTTTTTAACCGTTATCTCAACTTACACATGCTTTTGTATGAAACTAAATATGTCATCTATTTTCATTAATCCAATCAGATCCTGTCATTGTTGTATTTACTTATTGTAACAACACTAAAATTCTACTTCATTTTCTGTTACATAGTAATTCAACATTTTCCTAAATACGCTGTTCTCGTATATTATCTTTTTCATCACACCCTCCAACTTTGTTCTTTTTGCATCTTTTCTACATTTCTCTACTATTAATTATCTTACGATTATGAATGATATCATCTCATACATCTACATAACCTAATCCATAAGTCTATCTCCTCAATTTTCAATCCTTGTGATATTTTAATAAAAGTGGACACTGGGGTATCGATCCCCCTATTCTTAATGAACTATATTTCCACATTTTCTACTTCAACAAACATCTCTAATTTTTTAAACATTCTGTCATTTCTCAATCACTCTTCATCTTGTAATTTTAACTATAACACTAATCTGATTAAATCATTATACACATTTCTATGTCTTGAAATTTCAATCAACATTTTTCACGTACGTTTTATGCCACTTACCTTATGTTCTGTGCACATAAAGACGTTTCATCGCGGCGGAATTCTCAACTATATCGCTTCTAGCGCGATTTTCGCATTGACATTCACATTGCAGCGCTGTGAACGCATTGAATACGCTTGAATTCAGTTTGTGGTATGCATCTTCTATTTATGGTATTGTTACGAATCAAGTCTGGATCACGCCACCGAGTGTACTCTCCAGAAAGACGTAGCCAACTAGCGTAATATCCAAAATACACAACTTGTTCTTGCTCTTGTCTTCTTCTCCTTGATTCAAAGTACTACGTTGGTGACTGCAAATTCAAGACTGAGCCCCTACTATTACCAAGCAGGCTACAGTAGCCACGCTTCCAGCCACTAAACTACTTCAATAGCTTTCCAGCTCCTCACTACGCCACGTCCCTCATTGTCACAACCTACGACGTCAGTCTTCACACAAACAGTAACGATCGGAGGCAGAACATAACAGGGATGAAAACATGGTAGACGGGCAACCAAATTCGACACCGCATAGGAAATATTGCTCTTTATTACGACTACAAAGCCACTTGTAGGAATTTTCTTTCGTTGGACTTCAAAATGGACGTCGATCGCTGATTGGCTGAACAATTCGAACCGCAACATATGGTAAACACTACGATCAACTTTAGGACGGTCTAGTATGCCTCTCCCCGAAATTTCAGCTCTTTCCGGCCCGTTTTGTGCTCGTAATGCATACTTCTTTCTGATTGGTTGTTGCGTCTGTCTATACCCAACCTAGGTGTGTAAAAGATGCATATCATCTACTCCAACATGTCTATATCAAGTTTCGTTGCATTCCAATCAATAGTGGCGAAGTTAGAACGACTCCAAAATTTGTATGCTATTGTGTGTTGCCCAATAATGCTTGGTTTGGGTCAACAGATGTCAACGGGGCCTCGATACATGTTCGCTAGGACCCCCAGATGCCTAAAATAAGGCCTCTCTGAGGACCCCCTGGACCCCCAGATAAGTGTATTAGCGGAGGCTGCCATCATATACCACCTCCTTTATAATGTCTATCTTGACAACTTCTTTTTGCAACATTTATCATCAAACTAATTCTCTTATTATGCCACCCCTTACTCCCCAATAAATACTACATTTACATAATAATTAAATGTCACAAATCTTTACCACACATTGCTATTTACGAAATAACTATTTTTGTTTTATCTTACATTAAATCGCGTCAAATTAAACGCAAGTATTATACTTATATCACATATTTCTTCAATCAAACTCTAAATGGTTTTAATCGTTACTATTCTTTAAAATCAAACCAGTGCTCGGAAAAAAATTGTACTGGTTTTTAGAAAACGCGTAATAAGTTATTGCAATAACACGAGTTCCAATAATAAATATCGCAATAAATAAAAAAATTGGTCGATGGGAGCGACCCTAGCAATCCATGCCCACACCCGTCAAGAAGCTGATGGCTATCACTAGGGCTGTTGTCCTGTCTTGGGTCCTCTGCCAATCGAAAATGAGCTGGCAACAGCAACAGTTCACCAGTGGATATGGGCTCTGGTTGTTTTCTTTGATCAGTATCATACATAGCAGCTTGTTGTTTTATTATTTGTAATAGGTATCAGATAAAACAACGCAGCTTGTGCCTGCGCTATCATGGAAAGCGTTAAGCTACTTGGAGCTCTGTCCATCGGTGTCTCCGAAGTCGAGGAGAGAAGTGAAGTCCCACAACCACAATCTCAAAGATATTGCATTTGTATCAGAGCTCATTTTCGGCTTTTGTTACTGTTCAAACTGTACCAAAAGAACGAGGAGAGAGTAGCTCATGTTAGAATGCACATCGGAGACGAAGTTGAAGGTCAGAATTGAAACCCATTCCAGGGGTAAGGCTAACCTGAGAAGAAGCTTCGAGAAGCTAAGTTCTGCGGGTTACTGCATGTCAGTTGGTATAGGGCTTTAAGAGCTGGTAAGAGCTTAACGAACTAATCCAACTTTCACTATTCCTTTTTCTCTCTGGAATACAAGTCTGTCTAAGAATTCGGTGCAATTTCCATTAGCTCAGTTAGCAAAAACAGTGACTGCGTGGAATGAGGAAGCAAACATGACTGGAAGCAACAACCCATGCAGAAGACCGACCGGTTCGGGTGTATTTACGCCTGGTAAATACCAATATACTTATTACAGACACAATTTCGTATTTTACGGTAATCTCGATTTTGCAATAATAAGTTATTCCGTCAATATAATACATCAATTATTGTATTTGTATTATTTTTTCCGAGCACTGAATCAAACCACTTCACCTATACTGTTTCACTCATTAACGTTGCCTATACTCCCCCATTTTTTGCTTCTCTACTGTTTACATTTAAGTTTTTATTAACTCAATACTCATTGCTAATATATTTTTCTATAATTCATACTACCATTCATTTTCATTTTATTCATATAATCTAAAACTGCCAACCCACTACTTGTGTCTCTACAACCACACACTATTTCTGAATCTACTACCAAATATTTAAATTACACAGCTATTACAACATAATTTACAACTTGTATTTTCTACCATAGACTCTACAAATTTCAATAATTATACATATCACGTCATTTCAACCGCGTACTATATTGTCAGATACTTTTCTAAATATTAAATAACTACATAAATAAACAACTTTTATTTTACAACCACTACCTATTTACATAAACTTTAACTAAGACCATCTCCCCGCGTTGTCTTGCCCACAACTCCATCTCTTAATCTCCATAACTGAGTCAAATCAAACTACTCGGTAGCATTGTATACAGACTGCCGCTGTGCTTATCAGTCCCTTTCAAGTGGCCCACGCAGCCCTACCAACCGCGTGTTTGCTGAACGAAGAACACTTATTATTGTTGGAGAGGTTCATACAGTCGGCGAAATCACGGTTCGAAATATCTCTTTCACGGAGTTCATCGGCAGCAAATATGTTATCCATCTCATTATATACGCTTACGAGCAGCGTGACAAACGCATTCTTGCTCGCCCTTAATCTCCGGTGTCATGCGCTGAATTCCTGGTAGTGGTCTGCGCTCTCGGAAAGCGGTTGTTGCGCGTATTTTGGGAGTCGTTTGTCATACTTTGCATTCTCCCTGCCGATCGCCTTCAAGAGTAATGAATACAAGGACATAATCGCGTTCTGATTTCTCCCGCTGCTTTTCCAGGCGCGTAGTCATAACCCCCAGAAACATACAACGAAAGTGTGGTGAAGTAGATCACTATGAATTTATGAAAGGACTTGAATGTTCGGTTGTCACGATATATAAAGTCATGACACGTTAATCCGTGATCCGCGGTTGGGGATCCAGATCTCGACGATCAATGATCTAGAGATATTACGTCGGGATCAAGCGGTGATCTGGGATCCGTCAATGGAGGTCTATATGCTGGGAATGAACATGGAGATACAATGTTTGGAAGTGGATGGCGCGGAGGACTGGTGATAACGAGGATATGATGCATGCAAATTCGATCTATATTGCGGGATCTAAGGATCTGGATCCAGGTCTATGGATCAGGATCCTCAACTAGATCCATGCGATCCAAGATCACCAAATGCCTGGGGTATACCCCCCGGAATTTAGATCCAGGCATATGGATCTGGATCCACAGCTAAATCTAAGTGATCCGAGCTCATTGATATTATGTCAAGATTAAGTGGTGATCCGAAGACTGAGGGCATGTATTGTACTTATGCAAGCTGTTAATATGCATATCAGAAAAGTGTTATGGTTGGATCCGGCTGGGAAGTATCAGATCAAGGTGGTCCGATAGATCCACAATTGGATCAAGTATGATCTAACACACTGGGAAGTGATCTGATGCATGAAGCATGTTATCTGGATATTACGAAGCCCGATAACGATAGTGGTGGATGGAACAGTCCAGATCACAACAAAGCGACAAGCGATCCAATGTTTATGGTCCAGATCAGGAGTGATTTGCAAGGATGTCGACTGCTAAGGTGGTGAGGAACAAGAAAGGACAAGAATGAGGATAGCGTAATCAGTCGATGTGTTGTTAAAGATAAGATACAGGATGGGATAGGTCTTAACATTAAATCAGAAACGAATTTGCATTGTACGACACAAGTGCTTCGCTACGCGCCTGGAATTGGGAACTACAATGGCCCTACGGTATTAATAGCGAGTTAATTGTATAGATCTAGAGTGGTTTATAACATCTAGATAATATATTGGCTAGTACTGTACCCTAAGTGCGGATCCGGGATCCCGGTATTGATTGCTTAGCCGGTAGATCCTCCGTATCTCAACTACCAATATTACGCTATTGGAAGCGTCAAGCAACTAAAGGACCTCAAAAAAGGGAACTCAACTACAAAGGAATTACTACAAGGCCAGATCCAGATCTAGGCCCCCGGGTCCAATCTTGATCTAATCGCTTGGACTCCGAATCTACTACTGGCGAGTGGTGTGAAGACTCCCACGCTGCTCTACAAATCCAACGTCACGCTAAGGCATTCAACCAACGCAGATCAACAACTTCGGAAGTCACCAAGAGAGGAAGATCCAGCCCAACCGACGGGTACACAAGGTGAGCAAGTTCAGCAGATCACGGATCATCGGAGGGCCCCCTTCGTTAGTCGGTGTCCGGGCATTGGTGGGAAGTCGGATCTAACAACCTCGCCGATTTTGCTGATCCCCACCACAAAAGCACCGTTTGCCGCATTGGAACTAGGGCATGCTACGGACTCATAACTGTGCGACACCAGTGTCGTGAATGCAGAGCTGTGGTAGAGACAAAACTCACTCGACTCCGGCTCAACTAGATCTGGTAACTCGTTCTTGTGCTCATTGTGTGCACGATTCAGGTCCATCTTGGCTAGTCTCTCCTGTCTGTTGTTGCCTGCATCGTGTATCGTGCAGCACGTCAATGCACATTAATATAGAAAGCATCTATTATCGCGCGTTGGGTGTACGTAGTTAATTACCTTGATCTGTCGTTGAACTGTAGTATTTCTCAAATCATGGATTTTAACAACAAGAGACATCATGAGCGCGAAATTGGGAGAAACGAATAGCGCCCTTGTGCTTTTTAAGGGGCAGTAAAGACAGTAAAGATTTTGATCAATAGAAACGTACTCTAAACAGAATATCGATCAATCCATGTGAGCTGCCTCCACCAGATAACGGCTATGAACTTATCATCATTGAGTGTGGAGGTAAATGCACATCATTGACTATTTATGTTGCGCCAGCCTGTTTATGTTATCGGATAATTTAGTGTAACAGATATACTTCCTGGATGGCCTGATAAAATACTGGATTACATGATAATTTACAGCTGCTGGATGGCAAAATCGGTGCGACCGATGCGGGCTTATACGCATCAGTCCAGCCTTTGAAAAGCTAGGCTCGCAGTAGGCCTGCCAGCGTTTTGTTACAACTGACAACTGGCCGAAACGGTTTTCATATGCTGTCCAAACTGCCAAAACTGCCTCACAACGACGCTAAACTTTCACAGATTTTAGCAGACGTTTCCAATTCCATCTTTAAACAGAAAAATGGCGAGGATCCATTACGTCAAGTTTCACTCAAATCCTCTATCACACTAACGTTAACAACTGTACAAGTTGCAGATGTGTTTCGGCTGACGCTGTATCCGCGTATCCGTCTTTGCCACAGCACCTTGCCATACGGAAGCGTCACCACTTTGAACAGTCGTCGGTGATGCACACCGAAGTTCTCGTGAAGAAGACCGTGACGACCCGCTCGTGTTTTCGCTCTAATCCCGGTGTTGACCATAGCACGCGTTTATAGCCTCTACGGCGGCGATCTCGTGCTTGCAGGTTGATCGTCAAAGCTCCGGGGACATAAGCGTAGTGACAACAGTAAAAGTAATTACCATGCACTCTCCATTTAGAAGTGTAGCGAGTGTTGCTAGAACAATTTTCGTGGATGATTATCAAGTCACGAACTATTGAAGAGACGAGCGCACTGCGCTTTGCGACGACAATGTTCCCTGCTGCTGAAAATGCACTCTCAGCTGGAACTGGGGTTGACACGCACTCTAGCCACTTTCTGGCAAGTTGGACTAGAATGGGAAAATGCATCGATTTCCGCTGTTACCATAACAATCCCGGTGGTCCTGATCCCCTCGTCGCCGTCGTAAAATAATGCGTTGGCTACGAAATATGAGTTGATTTCCCTTTGTACTCTGAGCGTGAGACAGTGGGCATGACCTACTGGGTTCACTTGTTTTCATCGTTTATTTGGAGCTGGTTTTTCGAAAACCTCTGCGCGGATGTTAGCTCTTGCCTTTTTACTTTACTACAAATGGCGAGCTTGTAATGTGCACCGGAACTAAAATTGGTGCAGGAAATAATTCGGTGGCCATTTCAATGGCTGCATCAAAAAATAGCTGTGGAGTTTGGGCGTTCTTCATCAGCGAGCGCATCAATCCCAGTTAGTTGGGGATCCAACAAAGAAATCTATAACATTTCCGGAGGTAATTTCTCAAACCGGTTTTCGAACAGATTCGATAAAACTCTCTGAACCAACTTCATGAGATCCAACGTATCGTTGGTGTAGTTGTGCTGGCCATCCAGGGCTTTAACCTCATCCAACACAGTTTCGTTGTTTAGCCACTCTTTCACTTACCATAAGAACGGTAGTGTTATTGATAGTGTTGGGTACGGCGAACCACTAAGCTCTCCGTCACCGTCGCTAAGGGATCAAGCTGTTCAATCAAACAGTTGATTGCCAACCAATCCGATGGGACTAGGAACGTAATCTCCACGTCCTTAAACTCGATCCGTCCCTCGTTAGTGTTAATATAAGAAAAGAATAAAGATACTTTCAGCTCAACCATGCAAACCAGCATCTCCTTCGCACTATTCCACTATGTAGGGTAGTCAATCTTGACTCCAGTGGACGAATACCTAAGCGTTTGGTCTGAACTTTCTCCAGCCATGCTTTTGCCTTTGCAGACTAATAAAGGTGGGCGGCAATAGGCTATCGCTTCACCCCCCACCCCCCCCCCCCCCCGAGAACAAGGTGAAGCGAATAAACGATATGTGATCTACCGAAAGCATGTCCGCTGCACTGACAGTGTTCGAGGCGCCATCCCGTATGAGCTTGATGCACAAGTGACTGTCTAGTACCCACTCATCAGAAAGCGATACTTGCCCATTTGCAATACCTTTGCCGCTGTCGCGCCCAGGAAAAGACACGACCTTCGGCGTCCAACCGCGTAATCGAAAATTGGGAGTAGCGTAGTACATAATTAGAGCTAGGTAACTGTCAGCGTTCCTGTTTGTACAAATGTCAGGGGTCACAATGAGTACCGGCTTTCTGGTGAATCTATCATCTTGAACGTCACGTGAAGTCTCTGAACAACGAGTACTATATCCTCGCGAAGTTTATTATGGCCTAAAACCTCCGCCACGTCATCAATTCTCCGAAATCATAATCTTCAACCAAGATAGAAGGGCATAAACGCTTGGCGATATAGCCTGCCACCAGCTTATTGGCATGTGCTTTTTGCTCCGGGGTGATGTCAATAATTATCAGCACAGATGATTAGTTCGCGCTGCAAGCACAACCAGTAGTCAATGGAACTCCATTACAACTGCGTTTAGTGACTAACAACTGCTGATAATTACATAGTACTTCATCGTGAAACTTGCGCATGTGCCTCCCTGCGGCCGATGTATTTCCTGTCTTGTACGTAATTTCCTCATCGCAAATCATGCATATGCGCACCTCGCATAATCAGATTGAAGTTTCTGCTTTGGTATATCCGCAAAACGATCATCACGAACTCGATGAATAAAACCCACATTTTTGCTATGCTGTCTCTTATTTGGTACATGTTTGAAGGGGTGGTAGATGGAGTCTCCAACTCACCGAGGCCATGGGTGATAGATGAATCCAGCCGCTCCAGGGAATGCGTCGCCTGGTGAGCTACATAAGTTGGTTCGGGACGGCCGCTGGTGCTAATGCTAGCCACCAGTTGAAGAGGGGGTGGGTCAGGCCTCGACGGTAGCGTTACTGTCGGCACAGGAGACCTATGCATGTTGTAACATCCTTGAGGTTGTGATGGCCACAAGGCCTCTCTAATTGCGATACCGCCCGGTCCTGGAATTGCCGCTACGGTGACTAATCTTCACACCCATTCCGCTGTTGTTGGTGGTGATTGCATGCCGATGAGCCCTGACAGTGGACAGCCTGAAGCAACGGACACTGTCGCCGTTGCTCAAACTGTGACGTATGTTAGGGTGGCTGTTGTAGCTGCTGACAGAAAGGTGTCTGCTGTAGCGGCTGTTGCTGGGAGTGAGGTGACGGTGAATGCTGCTGCTACTGCTGGAACCAAACTTATTTATTATGTTATTCCTTCCCCCAATGCAAAATAGAGATTCTATTTTATTATACCATTTACACTATCATATCATATACAACAAAACGCTCAGTCACTTAATACGGATTCGCTATTAACTCAATTTCCGCAACCGTCACATATTTACTATCAAATATTTCACCAATACATACCTTTCTACTGTATTTATTTTTATAAATTTAATAATAATATATACCATATCACTGCATATCTTATAACCTTCTACTTCACTGTTACATATTAAACGACATCCTACCACAACTATACGCGTAACCAATGTCTGTCACGCTCATCACCTTATACTCTTCTCCAGTCGATTTGTATATTTTATTTTGTCCTTTTGGCATTGAACAAATTTCCCCGGATAATACCCGGACTACTATTTATTAAAAGCCTCACAAAAATAATTGGTTTTAACGAGGGGTTTAAGCTATGGGTGAGAGCTTCTAAATAGGATAATGACCGCTTCAACCTGGCAGATGGTAGTCAAAGATTGACTGGAACAATAAGAAGAAACCGAAACGAAGTATATTTCAATAGCTATGTGGTAGTGAAAAGCTCGCGGAGTGAGCTCCCATTGCAGGCACAGTCGATGTCACCTTGGAAAGCGAATGTTGTCAATGGGAGACTGCGTTAAATGATGATTGGCTGATAAACAATGGCGTACCTTCAAACCCAAGCAAGAGGGTGACGATGCAGTGTATGTGGATTGGCACACAACGATGACGATCTAGTAATCCGAACTAGCAGGGGCGACTCTTGGGGTAGTATTAAAGAGTTGGCCGACCATCTGAGTAGTCGGCCGTTTCATGAGAAGGTCCGTAACGAGCTCGTTTATATTAGATATTTCTATTGAGACATAGGAAAACGTTAATAAGAGATAAGCGTCCGAAGGACGCAAACCTGAGCAGAATTTTCCCCCGACCGCGAAGAGCGACGTCCCACTGCGGTAAGTGTCTGTAGCGTCAGGACAGCTTTGGCTGAGAGGATTATGTCTGCCGGTGGACTCGAGGAATAAGCAGACGTAGTGGCCATCCAACTAGCAAGGCCAAGTCAACAAGAATGTGGATTGCATCGCGCGTGGGGCCGAAGAGGGAACGAGGGTTCGTTCTGCCAAGCGGAGTGCTAAGGAGCCTCCGAATTATCTACTAGACTGGAGCTAGAACACCGGTCGAGTCGCTTCGGCTGAAACAAGCCTTGGGCCTTCCTACCTGAGTACCAGCGAGGTACAAGAGAGAAAAGAAGAAGAAATAGACAAAGATGGTTTCCTAGTCCTGTTCATGGCTAGCAGAGCTGTGGAATTGCTTGGTTCCATGTCGACAACTCGCGCGTCGCAGAAGTTGACCCGGTACTGGGTCGAGTCAGAGCCTTCCTGTTCAACACACCCAACACACCATCGAGTCCTTACGAACAAGGTGTTGCCGGTGGTTATGAGTACGGCCACGCACATAATTAGCCGTGTTCCTACACGACAGCTAACTACCTTGTAAAATGAAATTTTGTCTTACCGCTCGTGTTTGCGGTTTCGGGTTTCCTTGGCGAGTGTATTCAACACGCTTAGAGTTCTTGCACTCGTCAATGCCTGAGCACAGATGATCTTCGAACGTAGTGCAAACGCATATTTTGCCCGATTGTAGGTATGTAGTCAACCCTCCAGGAATAGCACACAGTTGGATATCACGTGAGGAACATTTTGCATTTACAGCCTTGGGGTGTGAACACTCATGATATCCCACACGAGTGCTTTGCGATCGCCTTATAGAACTGTCAGGAACGTAGTGCCAATTCCGTTGTATAGTAATTCCGAGTCAACCCAAGCTTTCGACTGGTAAGTTGCGTATGTCCTTAAAAATTACTTATCTTACTTGAGCCCTTTTTGCGCTTCCATATCCCGGGTGAGGTCAACTCTACTCCGTTTGCGGTTATGTGGCGAAGTGGCTCGGCAGAGATTGCTGTCTGCCGGAAGGCCCTTGCTCACTGTGCTCCGGACTACCGACTAACGGAGGGGGTACTCCGATTGTCCGCTGACGCTGAGCTTGGTCTCACCTTGTGTACCCGTCGGTGGGGCGGGTTGCACTCTTCCGGTGACGTGAAGATGCCTTGGTTGGTTGTAAGTTGAGGAACCGTATGGACGGTACTCGGGATTGTTTGATGATCGCGCGGAGACTTCTTCACGCGATCGTCGGGTTGTAGTCGTAGATAAGCGTCCAATATATCTTGTTCTACGACTGGGGAGCCCTAGGGCGATGTATCTTAGGGCGTGGTGTCCTTGGGTGTGTGGGGGGTCCTTTCCAGTGCTTACCGCTTACTATCGGCGGGGGTCTCTTTGAGCGCTGAGTCGATCACGAACCTGGGCAAGCAATCCAGGTGTCGCTACGCTGTATACTCCGTCGCTTCGGTGATTCTTGTGCCGTCGGGGGCCAATATACGTTCCACCCGGGATGCAGAGGTCACTAGCGAAGTACAAGTAGAGTTCAGTCTTCGGGGGCCAATATACGTTCCGCCCGGAGTCAGGAAGCCACTTGTGTAGTATAAGGTAAAACTCAGTCTGTATTCAATGGAAACCCAAAGACCCTTCTTCCTATCCTCCTATGCATCCAACAACTTCCCCTCGCGCTGGCTCCTTCGCTCCTGACCATCCATAGTCGTATGTACCATACTTGTGGTACGCCACATATCTGTTCGCCTATCCATGGCCCATGCCGTCAACTCGGGGTTGTCTAAATGATTGCACCATTTCGATCTTGGTCCAGATCGTGGATCCCAGGTCGTGGATCCCAGATCGTAAGTCTCAGATCGCGGGTGCTGGGATCGCGGGTAATCAGATCGTGGGTCGACTGATCGCGGATTGCGTAATCACGACATCATAGACGGGTCGCTCTTGGATTTGCTTGTCATGTCCCTCGCCACCGTATGGTCGGTTCCCATCACCGTACCGACAAAGTGACGTCACTTCGTCACAATCGTCCCCTGCGTACGGCGAGGTCGTACAGCGGCTTCTGCGTACGCAATCTTTTCCGCGCAAATTCCTGATCACCCACAACGACATCTGCGCTAAGCGCCTCTCTTCGCAGTTCGTCTTTGCCCAGATAACCTCCAGTCAGCCCCTCATGTCCAGTTCCAGTTCGTCAAACTCCCCTCGTCGACCTTCACGTGACGCCCATGGCGCTGCTCCTTCTATTCCGGTCCCGCCTACGGTTCAAGTCGCCTTGTCCACCGTCGATCCTGTGTCGATGCGGGCCTCTCTTGAGGTGGTCGCGGCTGCACTACAGCATGCCACTGAGTTAGCTTCGCTCGAGGAAGATCACCGGACCCTCCAAACCGCCTTTGTTGATCGTGAGGCCCGTATCCGCGAACTGGAGCAAGAATTACAAGACGGCTACGCTGCCGCAGCTCCATTTGTGCAATTCGTCGAAAGGCGATACGGTCTCATGCGTCACCAGAGGGATGAAGCTCGAGAATCACTCGCCGAATGTTTGAATGTTTTACAAGAGCGTCTGGATAATGCTGCCCAACTTGCCCGTCTGCGGGAGCGGCTCCGACTGGCGGAAGAGATTCACTCTGAAGAGACTACTCGGCTGCACACCCAGATTGCCGATCTGGAGTCTCGTTTGGCTGCTGCACGATCCACCGCAGCGGCTCAGAAATCCCGCCGTCTTGCCCAACGTGTTACTGCTCTATCGGGTGAGCTAGCTGCGGCGACCATGGAGCTGGCGTCTAGTCGGGATTCACTCTCCGCTCGTGATCAAGCGTTGGCTAATGCCACGGCCGAGTTACAGGCACATGAAGTCTCCCAGAAAGCGTTGGAGGACTCAGTAACTCAGTTCCAGAACCAAGTTAGTGCGCTTGAACGTCGACTGTCTCGGTCGCACGCTGAGCTATCCACGGTTTACGCGGCGCGCGACCGGTTCAGCGACGAGGCTGTCGCGGCTGAGGCAGAGTCTCTCCGACTCGCCAGTGAGTTGAAGCAGGCGGTAGTGGAGCGAGATCGCTCTGCCACGGCCCTGCAACGATCTCGTAAGTACCCGGTTGTCCATGTTCTTTACTCTCCCATCTGATCACGTCCCCGTGTTGCGTGTTCTAGAAAGTCAAGTGAACTCGTTTCGAGCTGCCATAGCTCGATTGGAGGGTCGTGTAAGCGATCTACAGTCGAATCACAACCGGCTTCAGACCCTTGAGAAGGAAATCCGTGATCTCCAAGGCGCGAACGCGTCGTTAGAGACTGACGTAGCCAGTGTGAGGGCAAACCGGCACGTCCTCGAGACGCAGTGCGAACAGCTGACACGAGAAAGGGACTCCATGCGTGCGAGTCGGGACCACGCAGTCCAAGAGCGCGACGCCATCCGCACTCAGGTCGCTACTTTGGCTTCATCAGTGAGCGCTTCGTCTGGCGGGGGTTCGATCCTTCTGTCTAGCTCCGCTTTCTCTGGTCGGCACAGGCATAAGCGTGTTCGTAGCCGCTCTGCAGGTTCTCATCACGGGCGGTCTTCCCGTCGTCGGCGCCGGCTATCTCCAGTTCCGTCGCGGAGGGATTCACGCGGTAGATCGCGTCTTCGCCGCGCAGCGTCTGAGACGATCTCATCCGATTCCGACAGTGACGGATCTGTGCTGGCGGCGTTGTCCGATCTGCGATCTGCTCGTCGACGTCGCAGGATTTCTTCCAGTGGGTCGTCCCCAAGTCGTCCCATCTCCCTCGACTCTTCGTCACATGGGAACAGCCCTGAATCTAGTGGCCTCGGCTCTTCCCCCAGCCGTTCCTCCAGTGTGGATCGTAGTCAAGGCGCTGACCAGGACGCTGATCCAGGGGAGGCCGACTCCGGAGACAGTGGTCACCGGGGCGCTGATGAACGTAGAGACTCTCTTCCCGATGGATCCCCACCCGACAGCAGCGGCGACGGGTCCGTTAACGGTTCGGACCACGACAGCGATCATAGCAGCGTGAGTGACGGAACTCGTCCTCCCTGCAATCTGCTGCTCACTTCCCAGCTTTTCGACCGACTTCCCCCTACTGGTATGCCTCGCGATCATTGGGTCCCCGGCTATCGCGTTCGTACGCAGATCCCTGTAACTCACGTTTCTCCTTGGCATGTCAAAAGTATCCGCCGGGTTTGTATCCAAGAGTTGAACTTGGATCTGCTCTTCCACCACTTCTCGAAACCTAAGCTTTGGATATTTCCGCGGAGTTACTCCACTCCGTCGGCGAGGCAGTGGAACCCGGAGCTTATTGATGAAACCCACGTCAGGGCTCTGTATGCTGCGACTCCCTGGCGTGTGCTCACCACCGCCGTAGCGCCGATTTCGTTTGTACCCTCTGGCGCTCTGGAGCCTGTCTTCCGGCGTTTCTCGGCTCTTCGGGATCATCACCAGCAAGCGTTATGGGAGGCTTCCCACTTCCTCCCCATATCCCCTGCACTACAATCTAGGAGTCCCTACCTCCGTGAGCTTTGCCACGCCCGGAAACAACGTCGTTCCCGTCTTGGAGCTGCTTGGAAACGGTTTCTCCAGTGGGTATTGAAGTGCATGGTAGCCGGTGAATGTGATCTCGACGTGCTCCTCGATCCATTCATCGTGCATTATCCTCGCCATGGCGAGCAATCCCGATGGTACCCCGGCTTCAACTGCAATCCAGCGCCGGCCGATCTGATTGATGGTCTCCGTTTGGCCGATGACGCTGAGCCATGGCGCAACCAGTTTCGTACTCGCGTTCAAGATCACCCGGGATCTCACTTAGCTCGTCTTGCAGGGAAATTCATCCCGGTGGCATAGTTGGCTAGCCTCATTTGAGTGACTCCAGCGTCTGATCTCCATTTTGAATATCATTCCTTGAATTCATTCCCTAACTTCTTCCACGCATGCTTTTCCCCTTTAATGCACAGCCTCCCTATGCACTCTCCATCCGTTTTCGTCCGCGGCAACCTACTTACCACGGATCGGGCCCAATCCATACATAGTACACAACCACCTTGCGCACTCCTTCTCCGTTCACAGTCGTCGCGGCCAACCCGCTACGATCTGCTTCCCTCTTCTTCATGGGATTGCATTACGCTAAAACGGTTTCGACTCGTGCGGCCACGCTCGTACTCGTGTAGAAGTGCACCGCAGTTCAAATCGGCCTCATCCACCCACGATGGTTCATCGTAGCCCTTCCAGCGTACCTTGTACTCTTGGTGTACTCGTCCATACCGTGTGCGTCTTCCCGATCGCACGTCTAGGATCTGCTCCACTTCGAATTCACCGTCCTCCAGCGGTACCTCCCAGCTATCTTCCGGAAGTAACGCTTCGTCGAAGTCGACTCGGTCACATTCTTCAATAGTTAGTGTTTCCACGGGGCGTTCTGGGAACGTCTTCACCGGTTTCAACTTGGACAGATGCACGATCGGGAAGATGCGGTAGCCCGATCCCGTGGTTTCCAAACGCGCTGCATGATTACCGATCAGCTCTGCTACTCGAAATGGCCCGTGCCACATGTGCGCAAGCTTTCGTGCAAATCCCTCCTTCACTCGGTCCAGATATAGCCATACCTGTGTCCCTTCTTCGATGCCGTGTGGCCGAACGTGCTCGTTGTGTCGTTCGGCCCTAGACCGAATAGCTTCGCGTAGCTTCTGATTAACCGCTTCCCTAGCCAGGAGGTATTGTTTTTGTATTCGATACCTCCATCTTCGTGGCACCACGTCCTGTTTCCGGGTCGACCCTATCGGCATTACGGCTTCCAGTGTCGACCTCGGGTCCCAACCGTGCACCAGGTAGAAGGAAGTATCCCCACGCGTCGTGTCCTGCGCGGTGTTGAGTGCGAATGTTAGGCGTTCGGCATAGTCGTCCCAATCTTGTTGGTTGACATCCGCGACATACATCTTTAACGCACGCGTCAGTGTTTGTACAGTCCGTTCGGCCTTTCCATTGGCCTGTGGGCGATACGCCATAGTCGCACTCTGCCTCATCTTCACCATACGGTTGAACGCCCGGAAAAATTCCGACATAAACCCGGGTTCTCGGTCGTGCCTGATCACCTCGCTGGCGCCGAATCTGCGGAAGACGCATTCTTCGTAATTTTCAGCTATGGTTTGTGCTTCCCTAGACGAGCTCGCTTTAGCAATCACGTACCCCGAGAACACGTCGGCCCAGATTAATAACTCCGTATTGCCTTTGAAAGACCGTGGTAGTGACGGGATATGGTCCATCGATATTACCTGAAATGGGTACGTACCCTGGATATTCCCAGGGGACTCTCCCTGTACGGAGGGTCGTCCTTTGCCGGTCTCACAGTCTGTACATTCTCCCACGTATCTCTGCACACTTCGGTATAGGCCTCGCCAGTGGAAACGCGATCTAATCCTCTGGTACGTTCTCCCGATGCCCTGATGCCCTCCCTCAATGCTGGAGTGATAATGATGTAGAAAATCTTGCTGCAGGCGTTCCGGGACAACTAGCTTGACGGCTCCGTCTCTGTCGTCGTCCCGACTCATACGTCTGGGGCAAAAAAACAAAAGGTTGGCTTCGTCAACCTCATAATCCGACGCAATCTTGGAGCACGCCTTCGCCTCATCGGCCGTCAAGTTCTTCACGTCCCCTTGCAGGTATGCTTTCAAGTCCGCGATCCACTTCTCCTCATTCTGGGCCGTCCGAATTCGTTCACATCGTATACGCTGTACAATGTCCTCTGTTAGGATCGTGGATCGTGATCGCGATCCGTTTCTTCCTCGGGTCATCGCCGACACGTGTACCACAGCTTCGGGCGGTTTGGGTCGTAACAATTCATCTAGCCGGTTTAGTGTCATAAGGTCCTCGCGATCTTCTTCCGCGGTGACGATCTCTCCCTCTTGGCGTTGGAGGGCGGCGCTCGCTAGTCGGTCGGCGCTCTGATTCCAGTCTCTCTTCACATGCAGGAAGTCGTGTTGGGGCCACGACTGCAGCCGATCTAGTGCCTTTTGACGAAGCAGTTGCAGGCCCGGGGCCTTACAATCGATTTCGCCCCGCATTTGCCGGATCACCAAGTTGGAGTCCCCGCAGATCACTACCCGTCCCCTGTCTCTAGTAGACAGCAGATCGAAACACAGCAGGAGCCCCCGGTACTCAGCTTCGTTGACGGTCAAGTCTTCGCTATAGTCGGACATCGCTTCAAGGATGGACCACTCTGGGAGCTTCCAGATAATTGCACTGAATGCTCCGCCCCTCCTCTTCGTACGTGCGGATCCGTCAAAACTTGCCACCAGCAGCGCCTCTTCCGGCCCGATCGTCGGCAACGGAGTGCTAAGGTTCTTGCGCGGTTGCTTCCTAGGCGCGATCGCTACTAACGCCTCATCCACTTTATCTCGCGGTGTGATGCTCGCGGCGATAGCGCCAAGTATCTCCTCTTCCCCTCTGACGCACTTCGTGATTTCGAGCGTCCAACCCGACAGCAATGCGGCCCACTTCCCCAGACGTCCGTCGAAACCCGAGGAATTCAAGAGCCAGGCCAGTGTGGAGTATCGTGACAATACTTTGATCGGCCGCGTTACCAGTTGAGTGTAACATACATCCAAAATCCGAAGGAGAGCCAGGACTTCTTTGTCTACTATCCCGTAGTTGATCTCGTTGGACTTCAGGGTGCGGCTGGTGAACGTCACCGGCCAGTAGACTCCGTCGTACTCTTGCATCAAAGCTGCGGAGATGGCCCACTTGTTCGCGTAGAGGACGATTACTGGTGTTTGAGAGGGATCGAAGTGCCGCAAGGTCGGGGTTGCGACTAACTTTTCTTTTAGTCTGATGAACGCGCTCTTCGCGTTCGTCCAGCGGTCGTCTTCGTTCGCCTTCGTTGGATCGCCCTCAGGTTCCAGACCGGCCGAGTTGACTTTGTGGGCGCGGCGTAGTTCGTGAAAGTCGGATTCGCGTAACTCATACAGGACTGCTGCGTAGACTGCGAAATCCTCGATGAAACGGCTATAATAGTTCAAGCTTCCCAGGAAGGACTGCATCGCTCGTAGAGTTTGTGGGAACGGCAGGTTCGCCAAGTTGTCCAGATCCTTCGGACTCGCCTCGAGCCCATTCGCTGATACCTGGTGGCCCAAGTATGCGACCTCGCGGTATCCCCAGTAGCTCTTTGCTACGCTGATCGACAGGTTCCAACGGTCACAGGCGTCGAGCAGTTTCTCAACCTTCTCGCAGAGATCACTCCACGAGATCGCAGTTACTAAAATATCGTCGATGTACGACCTTCTTCCCAAGACTGACGGTCCGGATTCGGGATCCGGTTCACCTTCCGTGAACACGTCTTTCGCTCCCTCGCTATGATGTCCGGGACCGATACGCAGATGTCCATATAGTGCGTTGTCCACGAGACGTTGATAGATTTGTGGCGCATTTTTCAGCCCAAATGGCATACGCGTCCACTCGAATAGCCCGAAAGGAGTGATGAAAGCAGATATTTTTCGCGCGCGTTCCGTCATCGAGACTACCCAGAACCCACTCGCCATGTCCAAGGAACAGTACCAGAGCACTTTGTCTAAGTCTTCCAAGAGATCGTTGATCAACGGCATGGGGTACACCATTAGTTTCGTCAAGCTGTTCACCAAACGGTAATCGATGCAGAGCCGGATGTCCACCCCATTCTTCTTTATGATGATCACGATTGGTGAAGCCCAGGGCGAGGTCGAATGAGTGATGATCGTTGCCGACAATAACCCTTTGATGAGCTCAGACAACTTCTCCCGGAATTGTGGAGCAACCCGTCGGCAACGCTGTGCGATCGGCGTCGCTTCTCCCACATCGATGTCGCAGATCGCGCCTGACGCAGCAGGCGGTAATGCATTCCCTTTTCCAATCAAGAGATGGGATCTCCTCCAGATGATTTGACGAAGTCTGTCGATCTCTTCTGGAGTATTTACTTTGGGGTCTCCCACTTGGAGGTCATCGATGGTGACTTCCTCCGTTGTGGTTACCACTTCCGGCAACACCGCCATTTGGCTCTCGACATCTTCGGCGAACAGATCACCGCCTTCGTAGATGCACACTTGATCCGCTTCACGCAGCTGCTTCCCGTCTTCCGTCCGCAGTGGGTCCTGATCTTCCGGCTGCATCTTCGTTCGATCCGGCTCTGGACTCCCTGGCACTTTGGTGAACACCTCATCTACTTCCCTTCCTTCTTCGTGCTTGATACCAGACTCCGAAGGGCCTACCCTCGGCTTTCCTTTTGGATCCGTTGCTTGTGTCGTAGCAACCTTGGGATGATTCGTTTGTCGTGTCAGGATCTGAGTCGGGCGATCATATCGAGGTCGCTCAACCATCGGTCCCAACGTCACATCGTCTACTCCTGCGTCTTCCTGGCGATCCGTCGTTGCCTCGAACGCGAGATTCTGCCATTCTTTATACCGGCGTGAACCTATGGAGACGAAGCCGGCTTGTCGTGGTATGTGGTCTCCTGATAACCAGATTCCGATCCATGTATCGTCGAAAAGAGTTAGAGGCTGGTCGGACAAGTTGGTTATTCGCAAATAGCTACGCCGACCCAGTCCCTTGATAAGTGTTGGCACCCACCGTTCGCCTCGCGTGATCCACAACTTTTGTCGATCTGACCTGCGCGGATAGATTGGCACTTCCACCGAGTCCGCGACAGGAATTTCGATGTCATGACCCAGTTCCAATCGGCTCGAGTGCGCGCTGAATAACTGGCGGCGACCCGCCAATTGGATGCGCACCTCATCGGGGAGGCAAAGTGTTCCGTCTGCAAGGTCCAACCGTATTCCAGCAGGCACCATAAAATCCATGCCAAGGATGGCCTCCTGGCCTGACAGTGACCCGACCCACGCGTCAAAGTAGTATACCAGCGTTCCCGCCAGCGTGACTTTAATTTTGGTGCGTCCTTCGGTCAGGTATGCGTTTTCTCCTATACCGACACATTCTTGCCTCTGACTGTTGTCAACGTAGCATCCGACCTTACGAGCAAAGGTGGAGTCCACGATCGAGACTTCCGCGCCGGAGTCAAAGAGTAGGGTGGCCCTCTCATTGTTGAGCTTCCCCACTGCCTTGGCCTGTTTGAACCACTTCCCCGGAGCATGATACTTCCAATACCCACGCGACTCTCCTGGCAACAGGTCCAGTTCCATAACCACATTTGAACGGGCATATTCATCCTTCCGCAGGCTCGCAATCGCCCAGGTATGGTTCCCATGCATTTCACGTGTATTGTATGTCGAGTTTTCCCGATTACTAACCTTCGGTCCCGCTTTCTTCTCGACGTATGCATATATGCAGATCTTAGAACGCTCGGCTCGTACCAGATTCCAACCTGGCGAGCGTTCTAATTTAACATCTTCTCCGCGTCGACGGGCAACATCCCAGCGTGTTTGGTGGGGACGTACCACTGACGGATCAAGTTGTAGAATTCCTCCATCGGACATTTTCCGGCTTCGTGGATCTCTCCGCATGCACGACATACAAACAGACAATGATCAGAAGGGTGGCCTTTCCGATTGCACTTCTGGCACGTTAACCTCTTCCAGCAGCCCAAGTCGTCGTGTTTAGACGATCCGCAGTGAGTGCAGCGTGTTAACCTCGGTTTTCCGTCGTCCCGGGGTGGGGGTCGTGGGTTTTCCTGGTTGTCGCGGCCGGCAAAGGCGGCTACGTACATTTGACGGAACTCGTCTTCTGACCCTGAGCTTCCACTATCCGATTCGGATTCACTGGAATCCGACGTCGTTCGTACCGCTTGCACTGCTCGGGCCGGCTTTGGTGGAGCGGCATTAGGCGTCGGGGCCGCCTTCTGCCGGAATCGGCTGGATCCTGCGTGTGCCTTCCCTTGGCGAGCTTTGGCTCGCTGACGAGCACGCAACGTATCTTCTAAAGCATCCGCGTCTGCTAGCCGTAGTATCGCTAGTTGATCGGCCAAGTCGCGATCGTCCAGTGTCTCAATGTAGTGTTCCACGTGTTCGCGTCTCGTTGCTTCGGGACCGTCCTTAATCTGCAGCTTTGCTCTGAGGCCTGCGACGTTCAAACGATGCAAGTACTCCAGTGGTGACTCGTCAGATCGCTTTCTCGCGTGGTAGTATTGTCTTGCTACGGATACACCTTGCCCGCAGTATTGCGTTTGGAACGTTCTCAGCAAATCCTTCCAGTTGCTTCGCGTGGAACGACTCAGTTGTCTATACCAATTGCGTGCTGGACCATTCAGCAGATCACCAAAGACCAGACATTTCTCACCGTTCAAGGCTTGGTCGCGAACGAACGCGGACTTTACTTTGCCCAGCCAGCTTCTTGCGCGGTCTTCATCGTTCTCCTTGCCTGAGAACTCCTTGAGTTCCGAGATCGCAGACACTCGGATGCGTGGTGCGGCGACACCGGCTCTGTCTTGGGTCCCCGATGATACGCCTGCAGACGCCACCAGTGCTGGCCGGGGTACGTCGATGCTGAGGTCATCCGGGTCGAATTCGCCTTGGTAGCCGCTGTGTGACCCCACGGATTCCATCTCGACATCCCTCATTCCTCGAGGATCAGTCTGCGGTTGAGCCATTGGTTGCGTTCTTGCCGTTTGCTGTTCCTTGAGGAACCGATCCATCGCTGCATTGAAGAATGTATGCATACGATCCGAGTTCAGCGGAGCGTACGCCGTTCCTGACTGATTTTGGCTTGCGTTCGCCCTGTGCTCGTGTAGCATCGATGATCCTGAGGGTCCCAACGTCATACGCTGTAGATCCGCTGAAGTATCCGATCCTGCTTCCGAGGTGGCCGACGCGTATTGGGATGAACCGGTCTGGTACTCAGGACTCCGGAAAGTCGTCAACTTGGGTGCTTCTCTGAGAGTTTTGCTGCTGATCAGTGGCACCAGTAATTTGTGCAATGTCGCCGTTGCATCCTGGATCGCAGCCAGTTCCAGATCAAATAGCACATTCGCGTCAAAATGCTTCGGCTTGACGCCTGCTTCTTTCATGGTGCGCATCAAGATTTGGACTGCTTCGAGCTTGTTGGACGTTTCGATGAGCGCTGTCACTGGCCCTTGCGGCGTGTTACTCATCTTTGGGCGCATGATTTTCATGACCGGGTTTTCGGTCAGGAATGATGTCAGCTCCCTCTGATAGTAAGTCAGCGCGATCTTGTCCGCTGCCCAGTTCTGTGTCTCTTCGCGGTCTTCGACATCCGAATCAGGCGCCTTCAGCTTTTTCCGCGTGGATTTCGGCTTTTTCTTCTTCGAGGCTGCACGCGACGCTGGAGGGGTAGTGGTGGATGAAGGTCTATCGGCTTGCGCCAATGGACCTTCATCCGGCGAAACGTAACGCGAGTTACGTTCCGCGGGGGCTCCCGCGGGAGCCTGGGGAGGAGGTCGAGGTTTCTCTTCGAGGTCCATCGCTGGGCCTCCCTCCTTGTCATCAACAGAGCTCCTCTCAGCGCTCTGGCGATGAGTGTATCCTGCTTCACTCAGCAGCGTTTGCGGCGATACACCTTCCGCTAACGCCTCAATCCCAGGTTCCAACTTGATCTTGGTGGCATCTTCGTCGGACTCACGGTGAAATCCCTGTGAGTCACCAGAAGATCCGGGCACGCGCACCATTGTGGCGAAGTGGCTCGGCAGAGATTGCTGTCTGCCGGAAGGCCCTTGCTCACTGTGCTCCGGACTACCGACTAACGGAGGGGGTACTCCGATTGTCCGCTGACGCTGAGCTTGGTCTCACCTTGTGTACCCGTCGGTGGGGCGGGTTGCACTCTTCCGGTGACGTGAAGATGCCTTGGTTGGTTGTAAGTTGAGGAACCGTATGGACGGTACTCGGGATTGTTTGATGATCGCGCGGAGACTTCTTCACGCGATCGTCGGGTTGTAGTCGTAGATAAGCGTCCAATATATCTTGTTCTACGACTGGGGAGCCCTAGGGCGATGTATCTTAGGGCGTGGTGTCCTTGGGTGTGTGGGGGGTCCTTTCCAGTGCTTACCGCTTACTATCGGCGGGGGTCTCTTTGAGCGCTGAGTCGATCACGAACCTGGGCAAGCAATCCAGGTGTCGCTACGCTGTATACTCCGTCGCTTCGGTGATTCTTGTGCCGTCGGGGGCCAATATACGTTCCACCCGGGATGCAGAGGTCACTAGCGAGGTACAAGTAGAGTTCAGTCTTCGGGGGCCAATATACGTTCCGCCCGGAGTCAGGAAGCCACTTGTGTAGTATAAGGTAAAACTCAGTCTGTATTCAATGGAAACCCAAAGACCCTTCTTCCTATCCTCCTATGCATCCAACAACTTCCCCTCGCGCTGGCTCCTTCGCTCCTGACCATCCATAGTCGTATGTACCATACTTGTGGTACGCCACATATCTGTTCGCCTATCCATGGCCCATGCCGTCAACTCGGGGTTGTCTAAATGATTGCACCATTTCGATCTTGGTCCAGATCGTGGATCCCAGGTCGTGGATCCCAGATCGTAAGTCTCAGATCGCGGGTGCTGGGATCGCGGGTAATCAGATCGTGGGTCGACTGATCGCGGATTGCGTAATCACGACATCATAGACGGGTCGCTCTTGGATTTGCTTGTCATGTCCCTCGCCACCGTATGGTCGGTTCCCATCACCGTACCGACAAAGTGACGTCACTTCGTCACAGTTACCCCAGTACTGCTGTCACCGGTACGGAGGCAAACCCGGTTGACTTTACCACAACATGGCGGCTCCCATGCACCTCAACAGTTTATTCACGTGTGTCTTCGAAATAAACTGCAGCCTCAGCCATCAACACAGTGTGCACAAAGTTGACATTAGTATTTCTCCCGCCTAGAAATTCCATGTAATATACGACACGATCAACGAGTTGATCATCGGGTAATATGGTAAGATTGGTCCGCCGACGGTGGGAACGATCGTTACGGTCACAAGATAATTGGTAACCCAATTCAGTGATGCTTGGGATAAACGTACAGAAGACTCATTCAATTCGTTGTAAATCTGTAGTGCCTGAATACCAATCCACTCACTTTTACTTTCTACTTCCTTAACTTCGTAGAACGATACATTCGATCAAGCATGTTTCTTTCGACCACCACCAGCTCGACGCATTTGGTGGGGTATTGCCGTTCAGATTTAATCGTGTTTACGCTCCAGCCCCTCACTATTCCTGGATCTAAATTCCATCCTTAAACACGAAACTGTGCTACAGCACGACTAGGCATACCTTCACCAGCAGCGTTGATCTACTCTAACACTTCCTTCTCCTTTCGTACGAGTATTCCGTTGTGTCTCGTCGCCATCGTGAATACCGGAATGGATATCCCTTTTTTGGGTCAAACTCTGCGCAGGTCAACTCGTGCGCAACTCGCTTTTTGGGTCAACTCCTGCGCAAGTTGACCACGTTTTGACCCATCACGTGACTGCATTTTTCCGTATGTGATATCACTACTAAACTTTATATTATGACATTGTGATAAATTATATATTTGTAAAGGTGAATATACGAATAGCATTGAACAAACAATTCATACTCGGTATGCAAATTAGGCAACTGGTTTGTATGCGCCTGCTTAGCCCGTCAGCTATCAGGTGGCGTGGGTTCGAGTCTCATGCCCGTAGGGAAATCGATGCTTGAGGTAAGTGTCGTGTGTCAGTCCTCCGTCGGTTCCGAGACATAATAAAGTGTTTGGGTCGACACGCTCCATTCCTCTAGGGGTATGAGTCTCATACGGAACAGCTGGGCAGAACTTTCCAGGATAATTGCACCACCTGGAGAGTTCTAGCCAATCAGCGTTTGACGGAAGGTAAATGGGATTATTCCCTGGTCACAAACGTTCTCGATTGGCTAGAATCCCTTCTTTATAGAAATTCAATATCTTATATCAAGTATAGTGAAACCAAGCCAAATTTTAAAATACGATAAATTTAGAAATATTAACATCTAAGCATAAATTAATTCATGCAAAAGATAGTATATTTATCTTTTAAGTGCCATTTAAGTTTGTGGTAAAATGTAGCATAGCATGTACTACTACACTACCTTCAGTATTCAGGTGATACAGATATATCTGAGTCGTCGTCCGAGTTCAAATCGTCAGAATCAGCCAAGTCCGATTCGGATTCCACTTCCAGATGATAATCTGATTCAAACCTTGGCCCTCGTTGTGGCGAAGCGTGACTCGGAGCTCTAGCTCTACGGTTGGAAATGTCATTAATCAATCGAACATTGTCACGGCTCTGTTTTTCGATGACACTGATAAACTGTACCACATCAGGGTGTGGTACGGAGAAAGCATCGTTGAGCGTGCGGTTGTATCTTTCAAGAGGGTTGTTGGTCCGGTTGACGATGTCCTCATTGAGACCATTGACATTCCACCATTCAGGGACAAATTTCTTGATCCAGGTATTCGTAAAATATTTCCAAAACTTTTTCCAACTCTCTCTTGAATACAGTATACCTTGATCCCTGCAGTCACGCTTGATCATTCGTCGTACATCAGGGATCCCTCTGAACACGATATCGCACCGACGAATTAGGGTAAGACCATCGATGCACCCTTCACGCATGGCCAAAGCCACTTCTTCTTCGGTAATTTTTAACTTGAGCATTTTCCGACGTAATGCTTGCTTGAAGTGAAAAAGGCATCCCACAATTCTAGAATCTGGAAACTGGTCCTTGACAGCTTTGATCATCGCAAACTCAAAATCACAGACAATATGAGCTGGGTCTAACCTCTTCTTAGATGCAACACAAATGTAATGAAAGATGTGTTCGTAAATCTGGGAAGTTTTTCCGGAAGTCAACACGTACCAAACTGGAAGATATAAATCAGAAATCGGGTCGTACATCATCACAATAACCAATTGGTAGAACTGAGTAGGTACACATCTGAATGTTGCATCAACGAAAAGGGAGCAGTGTCGCTGTTTCAGGCGATCCATTAGCAGTGGGTGGGACCAACCAATTACTCGATGCAATACTTCGTCTTCGTAATAAGTGAAGTGGAACTGGAAAAACTTCAGACCCGGACTGTGCTTGACATCACACAGTGGCTCTATTTCAATTCGACCAAAAATTTCCCTTCCAAAATGGTTTCTCCTTGTCCGATACAAACGACCCATAATTTGTTTCTTTGTCGCTCCTTGCACAATGATGCTGTCGTCGCTATAGAATTGCTCTCGAATAATTTGCCACACTTCTCTTGGCGAAAGAGTAACATCGCGAATACCAATTTCATCTGTCGCCAGTAACATTTGCTGTTTCCAATTCACGAATGTTGGTGGAGGGCCATTCGGAACTTGACGCATTTCTGGAACACAATCAGATTTGTGATTCCCTCGCACAACGGCACCCATTCTGGAAATATATAGCTTAGCTAAACACTGGGTGCGGCGGTACGAACTGCAGCGGTAGTTCCGAGTGGCACCACCTCCATGGTAGAACGAGTATTGATATCCTTGATAATGAACCGATTTAGAACCTGAAACAGGTTCGACACTGTCTGGTAGTATAAATCCCCCACTTGTTATTTCATCTTCAACTTGACGACCTTCACTCTCTTGACTGCTCAAATGCGAACCATCATTCGATTCATGGCTCGAAAACCTCTCGGTGATATCAGGGAGATTGAACCCGTCATCATCTACAGCTTGATGACCATCACTCCAGTCGGAGTGTGACGATTGGCTTGGTATAATTTCGGTGTGACCAGACGATATGTCACTCATGGCAGAGCCATAGTCACCACTAATATCGGAGTGGAACGAGTCGGAAGAGTTAGCGTTGAAGCCGTGTTCGTGATCCATGTTGCCGGACAGGAAGATGGGGTTTAACTTGGTAGTTGGAGGAGTTGCTTTAGAATTGGTAGAATTGAAAGTGAACTTTAGGGAACTACTTGGTCCAGCACCATCACTTTCAGAAGGAAATAGATGGGATGTGTAGAGCACCTTGTCATCTCACCTTATTGTTATATTTAGATTAGTGTCAGTTTTTGATGGGAAACTACATATTTATTGTTATATTCTTTTTTAACCAACCTGCGATGCCACTAAAAATGGTAATTTAAATTTATTGTAACAATGCATTATTATCACTGGCTAATATTCCTGGTCTAACAATAACACCTGTCGACCGTCATAATTTTTGACCATTAGTTGACCAATAAAAAAGTTGCGCAGGAGTTGACCCAAAAAGCGAGTTGCGCAGGAGTTGACCTGCGCAGAGTTTGACCCAAAAAAAATCACTCCACCGGAATGATCTAGTGGATGCAAACTACAGACACAAGACACTAGTCTGTTATGAAGACGACTTTACTCATCCTCGGGATGCTATATCTTTGGACCAGTATTCATCAGACCGGGTTTGTATATTTTTTTAAAAAGTAGCAGTTTCTTATTGACACAGGGCTTATATTTTTGGACGGGTAAATCAAAATGACACCGGGCTTTTAATTCATAAAGGCTTGTAATTGAGAAAATCCTTTACCAACCTATCACATCACGTTGGCATTACCACACATCATAATAAAGGAGCAAGGCGTCACAGAAATTAAAGCGTATAGTGCACACAATCGCATAATCCAGATGTTTTCTAATATTCGCATTTTCGTAAAAGCCGTGGTAAATAAAAAGCTATCTTCAAACTTTATAACAAAAAAATTGTTTGAGAATTTATCATTCCCATTGGCTGATTGATAACTAAAGTAAGGGGAAAGTCCCTTACTTTATTAACGTCAACGTGGATCGCTTGGGCCAATGTTTCGTTCACAACAAAACTGTATCAGCAACACAGCAACTGTCTTCATTATTTAGATTCTGTAGTCTATAGTAGCGGTGGTAAAGGTCATCGTATATTCTATAGACCCCTTAAATCGCTAGGGTTCGTAGCCTATCAATGCTGGTGGAGTTAAGGTCTAAAATCGAATGAAAGTCACACCAGCAACACAGTACCTGGATTTTAAATGTAGTAGCAGTACCAACGTTGGAGGATAATTTATCATACACATTATAAAATATTTTGGAGTATTCTACTTACTTCTTTTCGATATCCTCCATTATTTAGGGTTGACTTAGATTGACTAAGAGAGTATCATTAGTAGGAAGGTCTGCACTATAACTAAAGCAAAGTAGACTATGCAAACGTAAATTAGTTAGTAGGTTGGTTATGGAGCGGATAGTATGAATGGCTGGGACAGCCTGCCAACAAGCTTTATCAGTAGGATAATTTTAGCGCTGTGACATTCAGTGAGGGCATAATCCGCAGCTGTCGCAAACTAAGATACGTTTTAAACATTTAAACTTAAGCAACTAAAAGAACGTTCATTGAATAGAAGGAACGATATTGCATGAAGGTCTACGCTGTAGTTGACAAGATATTTTAACAAATGCACACCAGTGTTCTATGAATTATGTCTCAGCTTTTGTCGTTGTTAGTGCGTTGGTCTAAACCTCAATGGGGTGCGGGGTTGCTCTTAGCCAGAGTGAAGGACATAAGATGTTAAATTATACATCTTGGGAGCTCCGTGATTGCTGTCGCATTACTGTGGTCTATAAATAATAATTTTCAGTTACTAATAGCACGGCTGCAGTTTGTGTGAAAATAGATCAGTACCGTAAAATGCGGATGGAGTGAGACAAGTGCATTGAGTGCGACATCAAGCGATTTGTAGGGGTGACACCTCCTCCAATATAAAAATTAAAAAAAATCCTGTACGATAGAATTAAGAAAAACTTGTGCATTATGTAAAACCTATGCGCTAACGATAGTATTGTCAGCAGCTTCCAGTTGAAAAGTGCTGAAGACATCCTGTTCGTTACGGGGGCCAATAGGTATCCGATGAGCTTTTCTAAATCCGCTAATGATGGTAGCAGGCGTAATTTCAGCCCAAGCCTTCGCTACCATCAGCGACAGCATTGCACGGCGGTCGCTTGCTGTCTTTGGAAACGGATGGTCGACATGATACTCAATCTACAGCCTCCTACACGCAGACGTACATCAGAAAACCTAGCGTATTGCAGAGAAACTATACTGTACGTACTCGATAGCCGCCTTGAAGGAGTGCATCACACTGACATCCATAGGCTGACTCAGCCCCGTAATTCCCGGAGGAAAGTCCTCGACTTGTGTGTGGCAATGATTTTGCAGCTCATTCCTCACGCTAGCCGTTTTGTGGACCTTAAGACTATCTAGAAGCAGCAAGCTCCCTACAGACAACGCATTTTACTGAGATACATAAAGTAATGCATAGCGTTCCTAATAACTGACATGGAACTTCTTTCTGTTGCTGTTCTTTGGTTTGCGCATTGCGGAAAATTGCGCACTACCAGGATGGAAGTCGTGGTTGACAATAGCCCGCACCAGTAATATAACCTCATAAGGTTTTTTATGTTTTGCTGTTTGCACACCAATAAAATCTGTCTCACTCCATCCGCATTTTACAGTAAAGTAAGTTCATCAGTCTCTACAGTAATTCTTCTGGAGGGATCCACTACTTGCAAATTTCTTACATAATCTTACATGTTTGTTGTTATGAGCGTGTATTTTCAGCACTAATCCGACACTAGCGATTTATGGATAGTTCAAACAGATATTAGAAGAACACTTAAGTTTCAAATCGAATTAGACTGAGTTCAGGGTGGCCGGGGGATAGATGGTTCTGCTGATTGACTAGTGAAGAAGAAAAATGTGAGACGATTGACTCTTATTTATCTTTTTAACTGGCTACTAGCTAAGTCCTCATTCGTGTTTTGTATTAGGATAATTAATCTGTCAGTGCCTGTTAATCAACTCCTGTTTGTAATGTGATGTATCTGAATGTGTCGTTTTCTGACAGTGTCTGTGTTTCTCCTGTGAAAATCTCCAAAATTGTCGGAAGTGGTAAGTGGTTTTACTATTTTTATAAATCGTTGATGCCGTGATTTGTCTTTTTGTCCGAGCATCCTAAGATAGGGCAACCCGAAAGCAGTATAGATATTAGATAATGTGGTAGGTTACTGAAAAGATTAGTAGAAAGACAATTCTCAGTTCATTGTGTGCGCGAGTACATCCAAAACATTCGCACGTAGTTAGTACATCTATCATTTTGAAACCACACTGCTTAACCCCTTGCCCGAGGAGGTATATAATGGAAGTGATAAGAAAAAGGTCTATACCCTCCCGGAAAGCATAAGAAATAGTATGAATTTCATTGAAGTATACACCAGCTAAGACAAAAAATGATTTTTTTGTGCACAGCTTGCAGTTAAACTCCTCGGTAATAATCCCCGCAAAAACGTGGCAGGCACATATCGACTGAAAAATAACCAATCAAAGTCATTCACTTTTTCTCGAGATATTGGAATGTAGACATTTTACGAACAGTGGCGACAGCGAGAATCCTGGGCGCGGCGAACCCCGAGATTGTGCACTACAGCTACTGCGGGCTCGGCTGGGGTGTAGCCGGAGATATCGCTGCCGAGTCGGAGAAATACCGCTGGATGGGGGCGCTACGCTACGTGAAGCCCACGGTGCTTTTATCCTAGACAGGTCCGCTACGTGCTGACAGAGCCCCAGCCCCCGCTCATCCGATACGATGACTACGCGGACGCTGGCGCGATGGATCATCTCGAGTTAGTAGGTGACAGCGTGTACGACACCGACCCTCTTAGCACCCACCGCAAGCGGATGGCAGCACTGCTGATTCAAGTTTACAGCACGTATACGATGCAAAAAGGTATGTACTCTTTCCCTAGTAAAGCTTCTACTCCATTGCTAAAACCAACAGAAAAATTACCTTGAATGGACATATGAAAATGATCGAGTTCTTGTTCGCTCATCAGCGAGGCAACTCTTGTGAGCTCGCATGGCAGTTCCGAGCAATCGACTCGTTCTCTTCCAGCTCGTCGTCACAATCGCTGTCGGAATCGCCTGCATTTTCACCAGGACCTTCCTGTCCTTCACCGTCCGATTCCAAGAACGTATCCAGTTCTCCAGTCACGAGGTTGGTGTCCAGTGCATCCGTATCAGATCCAGGTAGCGCGTCAGCTTGACGAACGGGTAGTTCGGTGCTACCTCCAGCGGCATCCACATCGATAATCTCGTCCTCAGAGTCATAGTCACTGCCAGGTGCGGAATATTCGGAGTCTTCATCACTACTCGGCACACGTCTCGAGCTACTTGAATAGTGTTGTTTGGCCCCAACTCGACCTCGTCCACCAGTGCTTGCCCTGTCGTTTGTATCTGGTTCAACATACGTAGTATTAGTATACTGTTTGGGCCAGCATAAAAGCATGTTGTCAGCATAAGCACCTGACGGTATACCCTCCGAGTCAGCAGTATTATTCGGAGCTGCGCATCCGTCAGCATACCCTGGGAATAGTAAGCATACCATGTCAGCATAGCTCTGTCAGCATAAAATTTAGCCTTTCTACCTTCCGGGCTACACTCGTTACTTCGAGCAGATTCCCTCACTGAGAGGGGTGCTTCAACTTGCTGACCGTCGTTTTCTGCTCGAACAATAATGGTCAGCAAAATGTCGATAAAAGTGCATGCCTCACATACCTTGCGCGTTTTGTTCGCCCCAGACTCTGTCAAATCTTGCCAGCTCTCGTCGCTTTTCCGCTGCTTCTTCTGCAATGTGCTTTTTGGTGCGCTTCTTGGGTTTGGCTTCGTGGAGGTCGGGGAAGCCTTTTTGGCTGCAAGATCCTTTTCGGCGCTGCACGAGGCTTCTTGGGCGATGCACGAGCCTTCTTGGGGGGATCGAAGAGTCTTATCGGCGCGTGGTGCTGCTACCACCTTCCTCGTTGTTTTCGCTTTTTTGGGGGGTGGCTCTTGATGCGCTGTCACTCGACTGGGACGACCTTCAACTGTTATGCTGTTAGCTTTGTGGATACATACAATAGTATGAGGCACTTACCAGTACCGATCGGGTCCTTCCAGCGAACTACAACGTTTGAAATGCCGTGACGAGCGCAGATGTCTGCATTTGACCGCACATATCCTACTAGCTCGTCCTCGCCATTGAAATAATCAACACCGCGAGTCCCGCTACTCCGCTTGCAGCCTGGTTTTACGTAGTCATAGCTGGAACGCACGGTAACAGTCAGCAATAACACACATTCGCACAAACGCTGTTGTCCTTACTGAATATCGAGACCCTTTGGGGGCTCGCTGTCCACTTGTCCTTGACGAGGAGGGGCCAAATAGCACGAAAATCCATGCAAACTGAGCTTGAGCAGTCTGAAATCGAGAATGAATGGCGGGAAGGAAGAGGGAACCGATTTTTGCTGAGACTTCCAAAATTCGGAAAGCATTGCTGAGCACTTCTCGTACCATATGTATTTTTGGTCCAATTGAAACCGTCGTTGTGGACACGTGGCCCAATCAGCTTTGCTAAAAATATGAGAACAGACGCAAGCTCACTTTTGCGGATTTACAAGTATAGTGAAATCAAGATATCTGTATGCTGTTCAGGAGGTACAAAACCATTTTGCGCACCCTCCGCGGGCAAGGGGTTAACGAAGACATCTTATCACGCGTTTCAGTAAACGTTAAACTAAGCATCCATGTAGTGGATGCTCAGAACTCTAGTTATACATCCTGTCCCCTGCCCACTTCGTCAAACTTCCCACTGTAACTCAAAACCCACCGAAAATCTGACCGAATCTACTGTCGCTCACCCACACGCAAATCTCACTTGCAAAATATATAGTCTGACTTGTCCATAGTTTAGACTACGTGCGAATCTAAATTTAATGCGGTAATTTGCAATGCACTTCTCATATAAACACCAACGTCACCGAAAACCCGTCGAAATGAAAACAAATCAATATTTAGTCCAGTTTATCGTGACTTTTCCGACGAATACATAAAGTTTGACTTGTGTCTCGAATTTTCATTACAGACTGACTAGACACGCGTGCACAGCCATGCGCACTTCATAAAAAAGCTGTTGTTGCGGTTCCTCCAAACGTCGTCCGTCCCATATTCGATCCACTCATCGACCACATCGAGCAAATTTTGCGCGACGCCATACTTTTTCATACTCTCCGAGGGTTTGTATGACCTGGTACCGTCTTCTCACCCCATTTCGTACTCGACGGCTCCCTCTTCAGTTATCCTGCGATTTATCACTCTCTTCGACGGATACTCCAGTTGGGCTTGAAGTTGTCGCTCGCCGAGGTACGCTGCGTAGGAAACCCGCTCATCTGGTAAGTCTATGTAACGTTCCAAGAGTCTTCCCGACCGTCTTGGTAATGTGGGTACCCTAGTTCTTTATGGTAAACTTGGTCGACTTGGTCTACGTGGTATTTGGGGTTGGAATAGCACCGATCTTGCAGCTCACGAAAACAAGGTTTTTACGCTTGGACGGTGTTGTGGTTGATAATGGAGAGCTCGGGTGGCGTCTCGGTTGAACGGTGGGGTGCATGGCTAAACGAAAACGGTAATGGTGACGCAATTTCTATCGTATTTCTAAGTTATACACTCCTCAACTACTAGTGGATACTAATTACACTTCAACTTGACTGAATCTCAGACCCAGACTTCGATCTGCGGTCAGGATCTTGATAAATTCTCTACTTTTGTATCCAATGCGGGAATACCACGAAGGTATTCATGCTTTTACGTAAATGTTTACAAAGGTGGTAACCTCTACCGGGTAAACATAACGTGTTGTCCGGTAGAGGTTATCACCTGTCTGTCACTGTGCGTGGTATAACCTACGCAATTAACCCGTTTGGGCCGCGATGGCAGCACTAAAATTCCTTGCTTCCTGGTTTAATCTGCTTGTATAATTTATCCATTAAAAGTTCACTTCTCTTCCATCTTCTCAGCTGCTGTAGTATTATCCATTATTTAATTTTCTTGTTACCACGTTTTACAGAACTGACTTTATGTTTTATGAAAGTGTATATGGGCTCCGAGCGTGTTAGAAAGGAGTTACTTGACGAGTAAACCGGACATAGTCATGAAGTTGCAACTTTTGATTATGCTAGAACTGCAAATGATCCACCCACGCTTACCCGAGTCTAGTAAAATAAATTTTGGAATGCTTCTCGATAATGACATCGTTTTTTAGGCCTTGAAATCGTACCAGACTCATCAACAATAGAGATGTCAGAAAGAATCTCTCATCTTGACGCACCAGATATTTTGCCGACAGGGCCATTGTCGTTCGTCTAAACGAAACGCGTAAAGAAGCTGAACAAGCTTGGTCATTTGGAGATATTTCATCTACTGCTATTGTGAGAACAAAATACGTTGTTCAGAAATTTGTTGGGAATAGAGGGGCAATTTTCACTTCTTCGGAACAAGGGCTTCAGTTAGCAGTGTTTTGGGTACACCACCACACCATGTCGTGTCAAATTCGAATAGCAACAAGATTTCTTTGGTGATTGTTCCATCCATAGCTTTGCTAAACAAATCTGTTCTATGATGTAATTTCAAGAATATTTCAGCTACCAAGTATTCAAGTGATCTTGCAAGAGCAACAAAATATTCAATTTGGCGTTCGCTTCTGTTGAGCAAATAAATTTTGTCCGGTATATTAGTATGACATTGCTAATATTGCTTATGTTGACGTTTATGGCCTCCGTAGACGTTTCAGCGTGACTGTACATTATGCGTACTCTGTTATTGCCGTTCCGACATGTTATCTATTTCTGCGTCCGTCGGTTGTACGAGTCTGCATCCATCATCCGAAGTTTTACACAGCGCGATGGTTATTCTTCACATCAGCAAGTGATATATCGACTGGTTCAGTTGATGTTCGTGGCGCTCTTAATTCAGTCAAGTTAAGCGGGAAACCAGGTCGGGCGACGTCAAGAGGCTAACGATATTGTAAAGCACGCGCGGTGCATCAAGATCTCCAAGGAATCGTGGTTGATCAGAGCGTGAACAACTTCAAGATCACCTGTTATTTGCTAAAAGCTGTTGAAAATCTTTGCGAAATTCGAATGCTCGCACGTGCGGCTGCTGTTATTGCTAATCAAGGTAGAGAATGTAAAAAAAGCAAAAGTACGAGCACCAAAATAGAAGCAAAAACGAGAGTCCTCTGCATGAAGAGCTTGAAGATGTCTCACCTGAACAACCAAGAATAAAGAAGGAGGTGAAGCCCAACAAAACGGGAAGTCAAGTTAAGATACAGTTCTCAAAAGCAGCGAAAACAAGTCAGGCACCACGACGCAAGAGAATAAATCTCGCAGAATCCCTGATGTTAATCAGCCTCCCCCGGTCGGGGAAAACTGCTTGCAAATGGTCGACGCTCGAATGTAGTACCTAAGCAGGCAGATTTAGACTTAATTCTGCCACACCGAAACTGCCATGCACGGGCTGCTAAGATGGCGCAATTGTCGCTGTATAGTGAACTACTGTGATGTAGCGAACATCAAGTTTGGCCCTTGGCTGAGTCTAAGGAGCCGTGGCCTACGGTACAAGATTGCGACGCACCAGAGCTCGGCTTTAAAAGCAGCTTAGGAGCGGTGTTCTACGGTACGGCCTCGGGTGAAGACCTCTTAAAGGGGAAAGCCGAGTCCAAGGACTTGGCTATGGTACCTCCAGAGCTACCGGAAGAAAATGCGACCAGGCGCAGGGAATAACGACCATCGGAAGAGCCAGGAACAGTCGCTTCGACTGGGCTGAAAGGTCGGTGAGATCTATAACGACTCTATTTCACTAGATATTTGTACAGGAACCAATTAGGAATCAGAAAAGGGGCTTAAGCCCCTAGTATTAAACAGAGCAGAATTTTCTAGGCCCAGAACACGTGTACACTCTTCCGGTAAGTCCCTGCACGGGCCGGATTATGTCTGCCGTCAGAACTCGAGAGGCATAGCTTGTAGAGTTCTGACTGGTAGCGCCAAGAGATTAGGTTGGCCCGGGGAAGGGCGTCTCGCCAAGCGCGAAGAACAAACCCCGCCGAGCTCGGCGGGTCGGTATACCGTACAGCCCGGGTATCGTTACTCTTTCAGCCGAGTAGCCTTTGCCTCAGCGACCCGTAAAAGCGTTAACGCGCCGTCGTCCATCCTTTGGTGGAGGGCACGGGATATCATATTATTGGCTGGCTGGCTTGGTTGATATTCGGCGGAAGCGAGACACCAGCTGTCCCGGATGGGCCGAACCGCTAGGGGACAACCCAGAGCAGGCCAACAATCGCCGACCTAACTCGGCGATTGTTGTGGTTGCGTGATATTTACCCACATCTGACGGATGTGTGCGTTCTGCAACACCACAATTCAGTGTCCTGATTGGGTTATGCATTGAAGTTGGCATAATATACCAACCTCTATATATTATACATAAGATAGGTATGGTGCAAGACGCAAGGGTCTTGGAAAACAGAATCCTTCGCGCGTTATTAATAGTTCCTCATAACTAGGATGGAGTGTTCACTCTCCATATATCGTGGAGCCTGGTAAGGTCAACCTTGTGCCCTATTGCTTGGTTCGTAAGCGATATGGACCTCACGCACTCTCCTAGTTGTTGCTCCGTTGTAGAATGTACGTTAGAGCAGCTCATGAAAATACATGGCTTTAAAAGGACTATTATTCAAGGCTTAAGCAGAACTATAATTCGCGTCAGAGATACCGTCGAGCGGGTAGACCATTTGAATGTGGATCACCGCTCTGCCGTGGATTACCGACCTATCGCATGAACAAAATAAATTATGAAAACTGGTGAAGACAAGTACGACAAGTTTCCGGCTTTTTTAACGCCTTCGCCCCGAGAATCCTGGATCTAGAGTGTGTTGTCAACTCGACAGCTAGGAGTATTTATTTCTTGTGTTTTCGTCGATTGGGTATATGGTTGCCTTGCAGCCTCAATACCAACTGCAAAAATCTGATAGGTATTTCGTATCATCAGGACCCTGCAAAGTAGTCGCTTCGGCCGAACACACTAATAGTAGCTTGTTACGATCCAAACTGAAGTTGGTAAAAAACGATTATCTGTTCAAATGTGGTGTAGCGGGATCAGCAAAATCGGCAAGGTTGCTAGATCCGGCTTCCCACCAATGCCCAGACACCGACTAACGAAGGGGTCCTCCGATGATCCGTGATCTGCTGAACGTGCTCACCTTGTGTACCCGTCGGTTGGGCTGGATCTTTCTCTCTTGGTGACTTCTGAAGTTGTTGATCTGCGTTGGTTGAATGCCTTGGTGTGAGGTTGGGGTTGTAGAGTAGCGTGGGAGTCTTCACACCACTCGCCAGTAGTAAATTCGGAGTCCAAGCGATTAGATCAAGATTGGATCCGGGGGCCTAGATCTGGATCTGGCCTTGTAGTAATTCCTTTGTAGTTGAGCTCCCTTTTTTAGGTCCTTTAGTTGCTTGACGCTTCCAATAGCGTGGTCTTGGTAGTTGAGATACGGAGGATCTACCGGCTAAGCAATTAATACCGGGATCCTGGATCTGCACTTAGGGTAAGATACTAGGAGGTTGGATCTAGCCAATATATTATCTAGATATTATCAACCACCCTAGATCTATACACCTAAATCGCTATTAATACCGTAGGGCCAATGTAGTTCCCGTTTCCAGGCGCGTAGCGAAGCACTTGTGTCGTACAATGCAAATTCGGTTCTGATTTAATGTTAAGACCTCTATCCCATCCTATATCCCATCCGTAACGACACATCGACTGATCACGCTATCCCGATTCTTGTCTTTTCTCGTTCCCCATCATCATAGCAGTCGACATTCCTGCAGATCACCCTGGATCTGAACCATAAACATTGGATCACTAGTCGTATCGTCGTGATCTGGGCTTCTTCTTTCTCCAATATCGTAATCCTACCCCATGATGTATAGATCACGCGTCTCTCTAGTCAGATCATGTCTTAATAGGCTGGATCACGCTGATCCAATTCTAGATCCACTAGATATCCTTGATCTAGGGCTCCCATGCCTGATCCAGTTGTAATACTTCGTAGTAAGCGTAATCGCAGTATATCCCAGATTATTCCATACTGTCAATCTTCAGATCATCACCCGATCTTGCCATAACACCCCTGGACCTCGGATCACTCGGGTCTGCCAATGGATCTAGGTCCCTAAGCCTTGTTCTGAGTTCCCTGAATGGACCCGGGAATGCGAGCCGTTCTGGATTTCGCAGATATAGACTTTGATCCAGATCCGTGCATCTAGATTTAGATCACTGGTTCTCATAACATATATAGGCATATCGCCTCACCCATCTTACAATCACGCCAGTCCCACATCATTCATATCCACATATAATCATCCCAACCCTTCGGATCTGGGTGTATGTGTAGATCGTATGCCAATCCATCCATCACGTCCCACTCAAGGTGCCACTTATCTCTTTCAACTGGTCATTAATCTGGATCTATGACCAGATCCATCCACATCAGTGTATCATCAAGTCCAATCACATCTCGTCAGATCCAATCACGTCCTATCGGATCTTTCCCGGATATTCCACTGCCAAATCCTTCAAATACACTTCACCACACAAAGAACAGCATCAAAGCGTTAGTTCTTACAATCGTAGCATTCACAATAAAGCTCTTGTTACCATACCTGTCGCGTGGTGTCACATTGCCTTGCAGCCGACGCTGGCAGCGTCCTTGAGATTCAGTCAGCTGGACGCAGTCCCTGTGCACGGTGCAGTCGACCACGGTAATCTGAACGCGCTGTAGTCTGCTCTCTCCAAAGAACAAACACGACTGTCTCCGCTGCTAAGAAATTGAGGCTGCAGCCTCCCTTTCTTAGATCTTCCTTGTCCTGCTCCAAGCAGATGCTAGGTTTTCGATCGGTAGTGAAAAGTTTGATGATGTATTTGCGGTCGGTCTCGATAATTGTCCTCGGGTGCGCCACTGTCAAACAGTTATATAATGTAGTGCTAGGTCTGGATGCGAGAGCGGCAATGTCTTTAGTCGAGAAAACAGTGCATTAGATTGATAACATGGAACTACCCAGGGCCGAACTGGTGCCTCCCTTTGACGATAGTGCATCATTTCATAAGGTACGTAGATTAGGTACCATATTTCTATATCCGGTACCATATTTTAATATCACATGTGTTGGTTATTGCGATATTTCTAGCTCCTGCTTACGAGTCTACCGCCAGCAGCTACAGCGTTTACAGCACCATCGCGAAGCAGCATCCAGTTGCTTTTCCATTGAGAGACAACAGCATCGATTTGCTGTGCGATAGCTACACCGGTATGAGGGCCCGCAAAATGTCCAAATGTCCAATTCGATATAAACGTTTTTGTCAAGATAATTTGAGTTATCACCGCTATGAAACTGTGTTGGTTCCGATCTGTTCAAATATCTTTAGTCAGGCGGTAGTCCAAACACTCCTTATTCAGATTGTGTTTGCAACTTCATGCGCAATTCACTAGCTAAAGAGAAAGACTCTCCCAGCCGTTCGGTTCGCCCAGGAGTGTGTAAGTCGATCCCACCAAGACCAGCAGCAACATAGACCAAGTAGTTACGAAATCCGTCTTCTTCCACAAGAGTAAACGTCCTCTGAGACTGCGCGATCCACTTCGCGATAAGCCTGTCCGTCTGCTGTTGGTCTGCCATCACCAGCTTCTTCAATGTAATGCGAAGACCGACACCAATTCCTCAGTACCAGGCTATCCAACAGATGCGCGCTACGATAGGATGGACGCTTTGTAGGGCAACTTCAACGGCAACTTCAAGGTGCCTAGAACTGGCACTTGACCGTCGAAGAATCTTCGTTAGTTTGCTCATTCTCAATTTTCCTACGTTCTACCCAAGCAATAGAAAAAGTTGAGTTTCATTTCGCCAAAGTGCGTGACAACGACTACTTCTTTCAGCAGCGTTCGGGCAGCTCCGCTTGGTCTGCTTGGAGGTCTTGCTTTCAGCTAACTGCTTGAACTCATCCACCTTGTTCTGATGACACTTTTCCACGTGATCCACAACCTTGCCAGGTTGACCAACGCTGCAAAATAGCGTTTGGCAGCACTCTAAACAAAACGCTGCCTCATCAGGACGTGGCAACAAGTTGCCTTCTTCTATTTGGAAATGCTCAGGAGCTGCAACGAGACGAATAGCGTGCCGTATTTCTTTGTGATGCAACTTCTTCGTGTGATATAGTGTCTGCTGCGTTGCCGTTGTGGTGTTGCAGAACGCACAAATCCGTCAGATGTGGGTAATTAGAACGCAACCACAACAATCGCCGAGTTAGGTCGGCGTTTGTTGGCCTGTGCTGGGTTGTCCCCTAGCGGTTCGGTCCTTCCGGGACAGCTGGTGTCTCGCTTCCGCCGAGTACCAACCAAGCCAGCCAGCCAATAATATGATATCCCGTGCCCTCCACCAAAGGATGGACGACGCCGCGTTAGCGCTTTTACGGGTCGCTGAGGCAAAGGCTACTCGGCTGAAAGAGTAACGATACCCGGGCTGTACGGTATACCGACCCGCCGAGCTCGGCGGGGTTTGTTCTTCGCGCTTGGCGAGACGCCCTTCCCCGGGCCAACCTAATCTCTTGGCGCTACCAGTCAGAACTCTACAAGCTATGCCTCTCGAGTTCTGACGGCAGACATAATCCGGCCCGTGCAGGGACTTACCGGAAGAGTGTACACGTGTTCTGGGCCTAGAAAATTCTGCTCAGTTTAATACTAGGGGCTTAAGCCCCTTTTCTGATTCCTAATTGGTTCCTGTACAAATATCTAGTGAAATAGAGTCGTTATAGATCTCACCGACCTTTCAGCCCAGTCGAAGCGACTGTTCCTGGCTCTTCCGATGGTCGTTATTCCCTGCGCCTGGTCGCATTTTCTTCCGGTAGCTCTGGAGGTACCATAGCCAAGTCCTTGGACTCGGCTTTCCCCTTTAAGAGGTCTTCACCCGAGGCCGTACCGTAGAACACCGCTCCTAAGCTGCTTTTAAAGCCGAGCTCTGGTGCGTCGCAATCTTGTACCGTAGGCCACGGCTCCTTAGACTCAGCCAAGGGCCAAACTTGATGTTCACTACATCACACCGTGCTGTAGCTGGAGTCTCGATGTTGGGATCTTGGTTTTCTGCCATCGCTTTGGATAGTAAGCCATCACCGTGGATCACAATGGCTGAAGCCTAACGATTTGAGTAAGTAGTATAATAATAAAGTAGAACGGATATTTAGCAATCAGCATACACCTCCTTTAAAGTAGTCGCCTTGAAGTATGTTGAAGGTACGTTGTGATGATGTTTTACTAAACAAAAACCGACAGCCTGGATGTTCTTGTTTAGAATGGGTTTATGAACGTTCAGCCCTTGTATGTTGTCACCTCTAGCAGCCGCATGTGGCGTGCCTGCTCCAGCAGGAGGGCGACATAAGTTCTCTCCCATACCCAAGGATTCGAAGGGTCACTGGCAGAAGCAGCGACCTAAGAATCAGGGGAATTGAGGACACCGATAGGGGCAGGACGACTTGCTGGGGAAGATGTAAGTCTTCATGAGAGACAGTCGAAAAGCTGCTACGCACGGAGTAGAAACAGCGAACAATGTAGATAGAACCACAACAGGTAGATGCCTCACAACTCACTGTTTTTTCTCGTATCCTATTGTATACCGTACAAATTTGAAGTGTCTGACATTAGATTTGTAACACTACTTTAGAAACTCATTAAGATTGAGTTTCTAAAATATTGTGTTACAAATCGTAAATTACGAGAGCTATGAATGAAGGGTACCAAATTGCTCTTATTAAAATAGAATACTTCACATTCGTGCAACCGCCGCTTAGAACCAGCAAACATGAACGGCAGCGCTCCGTGCAAGAAGATAAACTGGTTAAAAGGCCTACTAGATGATGATGGAGACTCGTCGGACGCCACATCAAAGGAGCACAAATCAATGGTAAAGCCCCACAGATCAGGTAGCAACGCGATAGGCCCTCCCGGTGACAAGAAGCACAAGCAAGGAGGTGAAATGCTCGACAAAAGGAAGCGATATAAGACCATTGGTGCCTCTGTTGAAGAGGGTGTATCAGGAAAGCTTTCAACTCGCCGGCGGAGCGAAGGTGAAGAGAGACGATTACATCACAAGCGCCAACTAGAAGAGAGTCACATTGCGTCTGTGGTGGATATGAAAAATGCAGAAAGAGAGCACAAGCATTTAAGAATAGTGGAGAACAAGGATAGTAACATGATACAACGCAAACGATCTCACGCCGCATCAGAAGTCATGGGGAGTGAGAAGGTTGAGGTGCACTTGGAAAATACGACGGATCATGCAAAAGCTGAAGCCGCAGCGCAGCGGCAGCGGCGTATGAGGAAACTACGAGCTCGGCGTATGGCAACGGGTGAACATCAACGACTGGCTGCTGTCAAGTTGAAGCGTCAAGAGTTGTCTGTAGCATCCAGATTAAAACGTAACCAGCGTGCGCAGATACGAAAGACACAGAAACCAGAGAAACTCGATGCAGATGCAGTATTAGACCCAGAAGTCAAGGAAGAAGGTAACATCCGCCAGTCACCGCGACCAGGCAACGGGGCGAAGGAAGGAAAACCGATACTTGCACGCCAGCGTCGTGCTGCAATCAAGGAAAAGAAACAAGTTGGAGCTGGGACAAATTCCTCGTTTGTATCTACATTAAAACGCCCTCAGTCGGGTGATTCTGAGGTGCGTCATGGCCTAGGGGCTGATTTCGGAGATAAAGCGAGTCATAAGCGGCAAAAGAGCAAGCATATGAAAGAGGGGTTTGAACGTGCTTCTAGTGGCATATCACACGATCATTCTCCTAAGAAAACGATTGAAAGTCAAGTTTCTGGTGAGGTATCCATCGTTGCGGCTATTTATAAGATTCAGGATGAAAATGGTATATTGGATATTCCATCATCCAGCAACAACACAAGTATTTGCGTGTCTGACAGTCAAAATCCGTCAGCGAAGTATCACGAGTCATGCCGAGACAATACTATACAAGCGGATGACGTAGAAGAAGGACAAGTGAGTTCTTCTGCGCTAGTAAAAGGGCTGGCTGCTAACCCATTGGGAGAGTGCGATACAGATGAAAAGAATATCTGTGATGCGAAGAAAGACTTGCTTCTGGAGATGGCTCCGATTCCAAGAAAATCAATAAGAGATACTAGTGTTGGCACAAGTGCTTCATCATTTGTGATCCCCAAACGATCTGTCAAGATTGAAGATGGAAAAGATGAAGGACGATCAATTTCTGCTAGACCTCAGAACCCCGTTAACGTAAAACCGACGTCATCAAACCCGCAGCTCTCAAGTCGCGACCCAATTTGTCCACAGCAAAAGAGATCAAAGAATCCGGTACCAGTGAAAAGTTCAATGTTATCAGCACAAGACCATTCCCTCATGCGTTTGGCACGAAAACGTAACTCCATCTTCTTGGCGGCAGCAGAATTAACAGCTCAGCAATCACCAATTGATAATAAGGTGTCAGATGTACGCATGGCGAGTTACAACGTTTGTGATGTTGATGGCAATGTACTGCCCGATTTGGTGCTACGTCTCAGCTGTGCTACGAAGCGTGATATGAATTCGGACAAGGATTTGTTTAACACTTCCTTTTTTGGTGTCTCGCAAGTTGCCCCGAAGGCGAAAGGAAAAGTTTGGTCAACAGTAGACGAGTGTGCTGAGGTCACGAGGCGAAAGATAAACTGCTACGAGGTACTGCGGTTTGACCGACCTGAAGATAGGGATAATTACCAACGCCGAATGTACGGATCGACGTTTGTTCCTCAATATCTACGCGGACGGGCAACCATAATCATTCGAAACGCACGTTTTGAGCGAAAGTCTACAGGTATCCGGTTCAACCAGGACCGTGATCGGGAGGAATTTGCTGCGTCACTAAGGAAACGCTACTCATTCGAGAAAACTGTTCCACGCTGCGAAATACCGCGAGAAAATTGGCAAAAACTAATGAGAAACCAACCAGGCTTCGTGTATTTGCATTACAACAACCGCGAGGACGCCGAGCGAGCTGCGCGTGTATTTCGCGATGACGACGGAAATCCGTTGGAACTTAAAACTGAAAACAAGCTACGCGTGGGGAGAAGTCGGAACCATTCGCCAACTAATGGCGTTGGATATCATCGCGCACCGAGACGATCGTTCTCGAGTGAGCGGAGTCCCCCAAAAACATCCCCGCTGCCATCGCAAAATGACAGTACATGTACACCACAATCGCACCGAGAGCGTCAATGGGTCACATATCGCTATTCGAGATATGACCCACCCTCAGCACAGCGAAATGGACAAAAGGACCACCCCGGTCATACTGTTCGTGGTCGTAGGTCAAGATCGAGAAGTAAATCACGGTTTCCTGATGAGGAATTCGACCCAGGAAGAAGGAGTGACGCCGGAAACGAGGAGGTTCCAGCCAACATGGCATTATTGTCAGTGAAACCTAAGGATGAATCAACTGTGCATACTCGTGGACCTCTCGCTACTGAGAACGTTGGCAATGCTGAACATCAAAGCTCGAACATCATGAACAAGAGAGACAGAAGTGGAGATACAGAAGCAAACACGCAACAGAGAGCTGCACTTCTGATGTCTTCTTCTTCGCGTACTACAATTCAAAGCGAAGGACACCATCTTGAAAGTGGTGAAGAAGAGCAAGAAGATGGTGAAATTGAAGACAGTACCGTGTCTGTGGCAGAAACTATAGATCGAAGCGAAGACAGAGGTCAATGGCAGAGTAACCGGTCACCTCCGCGCAGTTGGCGACAATCAAGCGACGTTCAATGTCATCAGCTACAGGGGGATTACCGCGGTCGTCCGTATTCACAGTATTACAATCGTGGTCCCAGCAGGCGACGCTCAAGGTCAAGGTCGCGACCACGGCCAGCACCTTGGGGTAGAGGCGATCACTGTGATGCAGGGACTAGTTCGTACGCTAAGGAACGTCCTGTCCATGACTATGATATCGACGGTCATGGGCGACGCACGTATTCGGGTGAAATGGATCGCTACCGAGGGCGCGATTGCCGTGGCGGAGGATACAATGACCGCAGAGCAGACGCGTATTCGAGACATTACTGATAGGACGAGTGTAGTAAACATGACGTTCGCACTACATGTACAGTATAATACATACAGTCAGTACATGTCATCACTATAGTATAATGCTTCAAGCTGTAGTCGTGATCCACATCCTATCCGTGTGTTGGCGAGGTGTAGAGGCTCGACAGTTGTGTTGATACTTGTAGTAAGCACAATTCACCCGGTAGAAACACGTGTGAGGATACAGGTGGCACCTTTTTGCTTTGGCAGTGATGTCTTGAGGTATTGAGGTATTGACAGCATTATAGGCGCGATCATTTGGTCAGCAGCACTTTGTGTAGTTTCTATTCATGCGAACAGTATAAATGTTGTCGTCGCTTGACGCCACAGCAAGTCCACGGGAGCTCACAAAGTCGACCACAGCTCAGGATCTCATTCTTCAATTCGCCACTTTAGCCTCCGTCAACGATGAAGTTCGGTCCTTCCATTATCGCCGGTCTACTATCCTTGGCAGTTGTCAGAGGCGACTTCATCGTCAAGTCCACGTACTCGGGCTCCAAGGGCTTACACGATTTAGCAAAGGCTACTGGTAGATATATGGGCACGGCCACAGATATTGGAGAACTGAACGATCCCTATTACGTCAATCAACTCAAAAACACGAGCGAGTTTGGTATGATCACTCCGGCTAATGCCATGAAGGTGTGAACTGAACAAATACAATAAATTTGAGTTGCTCCTTCTCGCTAACGCTGTCAATTTGCAGTGGGATGCAACAGAGTCTTCGCGAAACTCGTTCTCATTCGCGAAAGGTGACCAGATTGTAGCTCTCGCCAAGGCATCCGGCGCCAAAGTTCGATGCCACACCCTGGTTTGGGTAAGTGAAGTAGTGATCCGTTGCCTTTGTGAGTTGAGTAGTGGGTACTGACAACCTCTGTAGCACCAACAGATTCCATCGTGGGTTCAAAGTCTTAGCAAAGCTGACTTGCTTAAGGCTCTGACGAACCACATCACCAAGGTCATGACACACTTTGGTGACTCGTGCTACGCTTGGGACGTTGTGAATGAGGCCATGGGCGATGACGGATCGTACCGTAAATCGTTCTGGTACACCAAGACTGGTACAGAGTACATTTCCACTGCATTCAAGACTGCCAGCGCTGTCAAGAAGTCACTTGGTCTCAAGACGAAGCTCTACTATAACGACTACAACACTAACACTATCAACACCAAGTCGACTGCCGTGCTAAACATGATAAAATCCTTGATCAAGTCGGGTATTGAAATCAACGGTGTAGGTTTCCAGTCGCATCTGAGCTACTCCGACACAACATCAGCGGCGGACCAGATCTCCAACATGCGCCGCTTCGAGGCTCTTAAGCTCGACGTCGCTCTCACTGAGCTGGATGTCAAGATGAGCTCCACGTCGCCTTCCATGAGTGAACAAAATAAGCAGATGATTGTCTACAAAAATGCAGTGGTGGCTTGCAAGAAGCTGTCGAAGTGCGTGGGCGTGACGATTTGGGACTTTGTGGACACTTACACGTGGCTCACCTCGACGGCGCCACTCCCGTGGTATCAGCCGATGGGTAAGAACACGCCCCTGGCGCGTAAAGCTGCCTATGACGGTATTGCCCAGGCATGGAAGAGCTGAGTCCTGTTGACAAATTTTGCATCCTAATAGAAGTTGAAGTCTGCTCTACAAATGTATTTTGCAAAGTGGCTGTAGATTATCTAACCAATCACTGTGCAGGAAAATTTGCGCTTAAACTGTTTGCTTCGATATCGCGATGCTCCTATCCATTCAATAGCTAGAAGTATCGACTATGCTGAAGGTGAGTGTGTCCGAGAAGAAATACATTGTCGAAGGTGTCGCTGCTGATGTGCGTGCGGACGGCCGTGACCGTCTCTCGTACCGTAATCTGTCACTGGAGACGTCGCTACTCGCACAGTCCAACGGCTCAGCTCGTGCATCACTGGAGGCGTCGGGAACCGATGTATTGGCCTCCGTCAAATTGGAGGTGGCATCTCCTCTCCCGGAAGCTCCCAATGCTGGCATCGTCCAAGTCGCTGTGTCTTGCTGTCCGTCTGTCTCGGCCAAACTCTATGGTCGCGCCGTAGAGGAGCTCAATGTGGAGCTATCGCAGCTCATGACACGGCTGCTATGCTCATGTCCTAGTGCTGAGTTGGAAAAGTATTGCATCGTCCCAGGCGAGAGCGTCTGGGCCATTAGCATTGACGTGATGGTGTTCGAGTCCAGCGGTAACCTGCCAGATGTTATCTCCATGGCCATCTACGCGGCACTCAACGACACGGTCTTCCCGTCCGTGCGTCTCGTTGGCGTCGAGGGTGAAGACAAGACTATTGAGGTGGACACGGACCCTGCGGCTGGCAAACTCATGATGGCCCAGCAATGGCCCATATGTGTGACACTCAGCAAGATCGGCGACTACTTCATCACAGACCCGTTACAGGAGGAGGAGCTTTGCACGACGGCGCAGATGAGTGTAGCTGTCAACCCCGAGGGGAGTGTTTGCGGTGTCCAGAAGAGCGGCACTGGCGCCATCGAGATGGAGGAAATGCAGCAAATGATCGATGAGGCGTGCGCACGATCGAAAGAGCTATTTAAACTGCTGCAAGAAGCTCTGCGCGAACAGAGAAATAGAGACACCAAGGCAGGGCACAGAGTGGAGCGGGTTGGTTTCCTTGGGTGAGAGGCAGAAGTACTGAACGCGATTAAATTTGTTTTGCTTCTGAGCTACATTGTAAGTGTTAGGTCTACGTACTGTGTCAGGTCTGTGCTCAATCTTCCATTACGGTAACACCATTATCAGTGCCTTCAGCAGAAGAACCCATTTCGGACAAGAAGTTGACAACGCGCAACAATCGACCTTGATATCGCTCCAGCACCTCAACATTCAACGACCGATTCATGAAACCCATATCCTCTAGTTCCCTCAGCTGTGCCTGCCACTTAGTCTCTTGGTCTGGCGACTGGGCAACTGGAATGACAGGCTCCATGGCGTGAATTGCAGGAACGGCAGTTGAATGCATGCTTTCGTCAAGCCACTTCTCCAGCGTCTGTCGAGCTTCTTCCCATACACCAGGTAATTGAGTCCGCGGCCTGATTCCTGCGGCAGGAGCTATGCTTACCTCTTCAGTGGCAGCGATCTCAGGCATAGCTTCATCCGCAGCCAGCTTCTCAACAAAAAGTGTTTCTTGACGGCCATTGAGATCGAGATCTTGCAGTGACTTTCCAGCGACATCGACACTGAAGATTCTGCGAGGATATGTAGCTGCCAATTGAAAATGCTGTGCTTCTTCACCTGTAAGAGCCTCGATGAAATCGAATACGTCTCGCAAAGGTGACAAGTGCAAGAATCGACGCATCACTTGTCCCTCTGGCATCCTTAACACCATTTTCACCTGCAGACGTTCTTCTGCTGGGGGTTCTGGTGCCAAACTTGCCATTTTGTCCGCTTTCCATTGTTCTTTTTCCTTCGCCAGAGCCACGGCGTGCACCGCTTCCTCTTCCAGTTTTTTGTCAGCTTCCTTCGCCTCCGCCACCGCTTCACATGGGATCATATCTACCTCGAGGTCTGTGTTAAGGATGTTGATAGCTCGCTCCGGTTTGAGTTCTGCGACGAGAACTTCAAAGGTCTCTCTTCCATGTCGGACGAACAGCACGTCGCCCTCGGTCAGCGTCGTATGGGTCTTTAGCGAGCGCTCAAACATGTGCTTAAAATCGATCTGACGCTCGCCAAAGCCGTCTCCTCGCGGCTGAAGACTCGCGAATTTTCCCTTCTCTAGTCGTACGAAACGCACCTGGATGCTGCTCGGCAGTTGCTTGGTCTGACTAAATAACGACGCAGCGACCTTGGGTGGAAGACCTACAGTCCCTTCCTCCGCTATGAACTCCAGCACCCCCGCGTGTGTTAGTTTCTTGATAGCGACCATCTCTCCATCCTTCATTGCTGATTGCTCCTGAAATGACAGTTCGAATGTGAACACGCCGAGCTCCAGCGCGTTCTGTGGGTTTAACTCCTCCAACGCTGACACTGGCAGTGTAATTTTGTCTCCGTCCCCGGTCGTAGGAACAGGTCTCAGCTGCTGTAGATACTTGATACCGCCCGTGAGCCGTTGTTCCTCCAGCGCCTGTTGTTCTTGCCGCTCCAGCTCTGCAATGCGCTCCAAGCGCTTCTGTTGCTGCAGTTTCTCCAGTTCTTCGCGCGCCTTTGCGGCCGCTGCGCGCTTGCGACGCTCCGTCTCGATCTTGCGCTTGGCCTGTTCGCGGCGCTTGTTCTGCTCACGGTTCCACTTGGCATTGCGAGAGTTCAGATCCAGCTCCATCGTGTCGTCTTGACTGAGTCAATTCAATTCTGTCGGACGAGGAATGCTTGCTTACTTCTACGTCTATTCGAGAATACCTGCATCAGATCGTATCAGACGTCTGATAAATGGACTCAGAAATCTTCAGCCAATAGAAAACGTCATAATGAACGCGTCGTTTCGTGCCATGATGCTCGACCGAGTTTGTCGACGTCACCAAGTCCCGCGCTGGCTACCACTGCTACTGGATGTCGCCTTGGTTAGTCTGTTCTTGCTGTTGGACGTACGTGATCTGTGGTTCAAGCTGCGATGGGTGGGGCCGCATGACGCCTTCGTGTTTTCGACAGTCGAGACGAAATACCTGCCAACAGACGCTGCTCCATTACAACCGACGACTGTGCTTTCCTATGCAGATCAACAGGCGCAGCGAGCATCCGGGTGGAGTTCCTTCCTACAGAAATGCGAGAGTCTGACGCCTCTAATTGAACAAGATGAGGTCCGTAACTTCCACTACGCAGTTGGAAGGAACTGCATGATAGGGACTGGTGGCGGTACTGTGCGAGCAGCGGAACTTTTATTCACAAGTAGCATTCGCGTTGATTCGGTGGCTTGGGCAGCGTGTGAGCTGCTCTACAAACACCGGAAGCCTCCAATCTGTCACTCACCCATTGTTATACAGTTCCGAGAGCGCTACAATATCTTAAACGAGGCCGCAGTTGAACGCTCGAATGCAGAGAAATCGAAGATCGAAACTGAAAACACACACAAAGAATTATATGCTACTAGACCTGGCAGCGAAGCGGAGGCCGAACTTATAGAATTACTCGAAGTCATCAGCAAAAGTTCACCTGCTTCGGCCACAGTTTGTGTGGAAGGATTTATCATCAAAGGGCCTGGGAGATACACTTCGACAATATATGGATGTGGTAGCCCTAACTTCTATCGGAGTGCCTTTATAGGAGGTGATCCCCCAATGTTTGCGCAATTTCTACAAGAAAAGAGCTGGTTAACCTCGCAAGCTGTTAGCATAATGGGGATGAAGTTCCTCATACGTGAAAATCGCCACAGCATATTTACAATACGGAACCCAGTCTCTGGATCCGATATTAAACGTGTACTCGAGAACACATCACTAATTAATTTCTCTACTTCCGGGACGCTGTACACGTTGATGATTCTGGTAGATCTCGCTATAGTGGTGCTCAATATTTACAGTGTCGTAGAGATCGCTCGGTTCATGTTGTGGCCATTATGGAAACCACTGGTAGCGTCCGAGTACCAAACATCCTCCGCACGGACGACAAAAATGGGGTTTGTAGTCGAAGATTATGCTCGTGTGCTTCAAGTTGGTTTATTGTGGAGTACTCCTGTCGCATTGCTCACAATTATCTCTAGACTCCTAACGTGGATACTTGTGGTTCCTAGTGTAACCCTATGGAGCGATAGAAATCTTGATATTGGAGGTGTTTACGCGTTTTTGACGATGATACGAGTTTGTGACTTAGTGGTTGAGTGTGTCAACATCTTCTGGAATATGATTGTCGCCTACGACGAGAATCTTGCCCTAGCTACTGTTCGACAAACGTACGTAAGTCCGCTGGAAATAACGAGTATTGGTACTGCCGTCGCTATCGGTGGAATTCCGTGGATGCGATCCAAGACTTACACTGCATCACATCATCATGAATGGCAACGATTGATCGATCATACTTCTTTTGAAGATGCTACTGCAATTGCAAACACAATTGGCAAAAACTCTTTAATTGCGCCGCTCGAGATTTATTACCCATTAATGATATTCGTAGAAGTCGTTGTGCTAGTTGTCGGAGTTCTTGCAATTTCACGATTTAGTGTTGGGAAAATGAATTCTCAAGGCTTAATGCAGTCTACCTGTGCATCAATTTCCATGGTGCAGCCTCGTGTTGAGACTTCTTCTCATAATGATCTGACGAGTAGCAGTGCTGGTGTTTTGGCGCGCTCAGTACCATCTGGATCAGTGCACTCTACAGCCTCCGCTGAATCAGCATCTCTCTCCGACAACCGTCTTCCAGTTGAGAATATTGTAGATATTCCGATTCGAGCACGCAGCATGGTGCGACGGTCGTGGGCTTTAGAAAAGATGATTGATGGTCAGCTTCTGTTGCTTCCTGCCTCGTACCTCAAATACGGAATCGTTCTTGTGGGGAGGTCCATGAAAACGCGAGGTGGATTCATGGATGTTGTCCAACCGCTTGTGCGCGCCCAGGAGCACAGCAAGCAGAACGAGTTGGAAAATGAACCACAGCAGATGACTAGTCTCAACCTTCGGTAAAGAAATACAATACTTTGTTTAACCAGGGATACTTGTAAATTACAAGTTGTAATGATAGCAATTGCGGTGGTACATACTCAACCGCTTTACGTCTTCCAAGACCATTCTAAACTGAGTCGTACGTAAGATGCATGGAAGAGTTTAATCCCTGGTGATGCACTGGAGATTTCAACCCTTGTGGGTCACCTCGGTGCGGAGAGAACAGCCCAGCTCGCTCTTGCAAAAGTTCCTCTTCTGGTACTTCAATGTCTTCATCATCTTTCAGATATGCAAACAAAGCAACGCTGATCAGCGAAAGAGGTATACCAAACCCCGTGACGGTCCACATCGCACGAGCGCCATAATTTTCATAGAAGTATCCACCGATAAGCGTGCCTGAGGCGCGGGCAAGGCCATTTTGAACCGCACTCAATACGCCCATGACAGTCCCCTCGCATCCCCGAGGAGCTGCCGAAAACACGTACTGCGTGCAGGACGCCCATGTTAATCCGAATGTAATACCATGCAGAAACTCGAACGGAATTGCTCCCCATGCGTTTGTCATCAGTGCGTAATAAGAAATTCGAAGTGTGTAGCCCGCAAGAGACACCAGCAATACGTTCACTGTACCAATTTTCTTGATAATTTTGTCTGCGAAGAAGAAGGCAGGCAACTCAGACGAAGTTTCGCACAAGATAGCTACTCCAATAATGTGCGGATTGTCGCCGGCGAGGTTGTACAAGTTAAGTTGAAGAAAACTGCTGAACACTCCATGCATGTTTCCCATGATAAAAAGCGCACCAAGCAACGCCAGGACGTCTAATTTCTTCGAAATCAGGCGAGCTGCATCTAAAAGTGACGGTGTAACTTCAGAATCACCTTGTTTCTCATCACCAGTCTGCAGCGCAGTGTATTCGTCGTCGTATTTTACAGGTGGGATTAATCGTAACACCAAAAGTGTCGAGAGGCCACGACAAGGCATAAATCAAACGACCACAAGATCCCTCCGAAAGACACCGCGACGCCAGTCAAGTAGGTTCCAATGCCCCACCCGACAGCCCCAAAAGTCTCTGTCGTCCGTACTCTCCACCTTCTTTTGCCAATAGATTGAGTACTGTGTGGTCTAGTAATGAACTGGCGGGGTTACTCTGGATCTGACTGATAAGAACAATGAACACGGTCCAACCCAATGACCAATAGAAATATCGAGTCGAGAACTGCAGCAACGCGCCGCTGACGATGCAAAACACGTGCACCAGTCTCTGGTTCCGGATGCGATCGGCCACGCCTCCCCAGAATGGAGGACCCAAGATGGCGGCAATACTAGGCAGTGTCTGTAGCAGTCCAATTTGCATTTTGAGAATCCAGCCATGTGCTGGTAGTAAACTGGCAAATAATTGCTAGTCGTGGAGCCCCACGCCGAGTTGAGCGCGTACAAGAGCTTGGGCTCCCACAATAAACGGTGACACGCGCTCGTTTGCGTCGGTTGCTTGTCTGTGAAAACCGCCATGCTCGAGCTGCTGCTACTCGCCGAATGTGACCAATGTCGATCTTCCAGCACCTGCAAAACACTAGGGTGACACGCCCGCTATCTGATTTTCCAAATCATATTAATT
>VOQZ01002153.1:0-27511 GCA_008079305.1 Phytophthora palmivora
CGCTTGCGTACCCTTTACGGTGGATCGCAGAAGGCTTGACGCATCTATCTCAAGCGTCAGCTCTTCAGCATGAGATGGCAGAAGGCGGAAACATCCTTCACCATTGCAACGAGGTCCTCAACATCAGCGCGAAGCTTAGCAGTATTGGCGCCAAGATGGAGGACGAGATGTGGCGATCTGCTTGCTGCGCAGTCTGCCCAAGAGCTACGAGAACGTCGTGCTCAACATGGGAGATGAGCAATGCAGAGCTGCGGACGCAAGATGTGGTGAAGGTGCTCACGAATGAGCATATCAAGCGACAAGGCGAGAAGACGCTCGGTGAAAATCGAGAAAAATCGAGGAAGCAGCGAAGGCCTTCTCAACGCCGAGCGTCAAACAACTCGCCGGTGTGACTACTGCGGAAAATTGGGGCACCTGATCGACAAGTGCTGACCAAGCAGAAAGAAGAAATCGAGGAGCACGACGCGGCCGAGGTGGTCGCGGTGCCAGCACGTTGAGTGGCGCGACGACGATGACGACTACATCGCGTTTGCGGTCTCCATGTCGACAGCGGTGGAGTGTCGTCGGGCAAGAAAGTTTCAAGGCTCATGGGCGATCGACAGTGGTGGTGCACCCACACATCTGCAACGACAAGTCCAAGTTCATCGACATCAACTTGCGCGACGAAGGCGAACTCACAGTTGCCAACGGTCAAACGGCCAAGATTTTGGGAGTTGGTACCGTTGTGCAACAAGTGATTCTGCCCAACCGGAGTGTGCGTGACGTCCGAATCGAAGATCTCTTACGTGCCGAGTATGAACAAGAACCGCTGTCTGTGCCTCAGATCAACCGAGGTGGAGACTTCAAGTGGTGTTTGACGGCTCCGAGATGCACATTGCGCGCAAGTCGTCGAGGAAGATCGTTGCTTCCGCGGACCTGATCGACGGACTCTACTGGCTACGGGTACCCAAGGGTTTCTGCCAATTCAACGACTACGGTCTCGATCAACAGCGTCGATCTTCATGCGCGGATGGGTCATGCTCCGAACGACGTGCTACGGAAGATGGTTTCGAGCGGCATGGTGACGGGCGCGAAAATGCCGACCTCGTCGAAGAACTCAAGTGGATGCCGCGGATGTCAGCAAGGGAAGATGGTCCAAAAACCCTTTCCGAGTAACCCGGACGCCCAAGCCAGTACAAGCCATTCGAGTTCCTGCACTTCGACCTTTGTGGCCCCATGGAGAAAGAGTCGCTTGGTGGCAGCAAGTATCTACTGCTGATCACTGACGAAGCCAGCGGCTGCATGACGGGATTCTGTTTGCGCGCCAAGTCGGAGAGTGAAGACTGTCTGCGCAAGTTCATCGCTAAAGTGGAGCGCCAATTCGATGCCAGGGTCAAGTTCGTGCGTCATGACGGTGCCAAGGAGTTCGCGACCAACTCGCTCAAGGCCTTTTACGACAATCATGGCATTGAAGTCCAGCCGACGGTTCGATATGCGCATCAGACGAATGCTACTGCGGAACGCGCCAACCGGACGATTGTGACTATCGGTCGCAGCATGCTTCACTTCGCACGTTTGGACAAGACGTTTTGGGCGGAAGCGGCGATGACGGCAATTTACATCAAGAATCGACTGCCGTCACCCAAGGTCCCAGGAAGACCCATTTGAGATTGTGTACAAGAGGAAGCCAACGTGAAGCATATGCGCGTTTTCGGGTGCAAGGCCTACGTCCTGACGCCGAAGGAGAAGCGACTCAAGTGGGACCCAAGGCTCGCGAAGGAATTTTCATGGGCTATGAAGAGCGTTCGAAGGCGTATCGCGTTTATGACATCGAGGCGGGCCAGGTAGTGATTTCTCGCGATGTCACTTTCGACGAATCGACCTTCGACGACGCCAATGTTGTTGATGATGATGAAGATGTCGAAGATGCTGCGGATATCCTTGAAGACCTCGAGATTTCGAACGACCATGGAACGCGTGAGTTCAAGCAGGCGGGGAAACGCAAGCTCGTTCTAAACGCCGAGGATCGTGAACATGTTCGTCGACCGCGTCACAGTGCTGGATTAGAAGAAGCAAGCGCTCCGGACTCCGACCATCAAGAAGCCAAATCTGAAGACGATGATGATGATGACTCGACTCAGCCGATGTACTGGCGTGCGAGTGCGAATGCATTGGAGACGAGTGACAGCGCCGAGCCGAAGACGTTCCAAGATGCTGTGAGCGGCGAAGACCAAGTCCACTGGCGCAAGGCGATCCGAGCAGAACTCAAGTCGATGCGACTTCGTGGAGTATTTCGTGGAGCCAAATTACCGAACAACCAACGCGCAGTCGGAACCAAGTGGGTGTTCAAGATCAAGCGTAAGCGACGGGTCCATCGAGAAGTACAAGGCTCGACTCGTCGCGAAAGGATTTGTGCAGAGTATGGGATTGACTACACCGAGACGTTTTTCGCCGGTGGTCAAGTACGTCACGCTGCGAATGATCATCGCTGTGGCCAAGTTCTTCAATTGGCCCCTCGACCAACTTGATGTCGTCACGGCGTTCCTGTACGGCTTGATGAAGGAGAAGGTGTTCTGCAGCATTCCAGAAGGCGTGGAACTTGATGACGGCTACGACTGCGTGGAACTGCTCAAGGCGATCTACGGTCTCAAACAAGCTTCTCGAGTGTGGAATGAGACCTTCGACGAATATGTGCGCTCCATCGGATTTCGCGTTTCGAGCTACGATCCATGCCTCTACATCAAGGTTGTCGACGGTGACTGCGTTCTGATGCTGGTGTACGTCGACGATGTTTTGGTGACCGGAAGCTCTTCGATGATGATTGCTGAAGTCAAGAAACAGCTCAAGGCACGATTCGAGATGACCGACAGCGGCAAGTGTTCCTTCATTCTGGGCATCGAAGTGGTCGACAACGCAGATGGCAGCGTCACGTTGTCCCAAGCTCGCTACATCAACGACATCCTGGAGCGCTTTGGCATGCAGAACTGCAAACCTGCTGCCAGTCCAGTCGACCTCAGCATGAAGCTCGTTGCCAGTGACGTCTCGACCAAGTTGGATGCGCCGTTCCGTGAAGCTGTCGGTGCTCTCATGCACTTGATGACGTCGACTCGCCCGGACATTGCTTTTGCAGTTGGTTACGTTTCGCGCTTCATGGAGAACCCTCAAGTCGAGCACTGGATTGCAGTCAAGCGCATCTTCCGTTACCTTCAGGGCACCAAGTCGCACGGACTCCGTTTTTCGCCGGCCAAGGGAATCGACTTTCGTGGCTATTCGGATGCAGACTGGGCTGGTGACCACAGTGACCGCAAGTCGACTTCGGGCTACCTGTTTCAAGTTCTTGGCGGGCCTGTGTCGTGGGGATCCAAGAAGCAATCGAGTGTGTCTCTTTCCACGAGTGAAGCCGAGTACATTGCACTCAGTCTGGCAATCCAAGAAGGCAAGTGGGTGCACAAACTTCTGTGTGAGATCCTCGACGCTGCAGGCGAAGACATCCCGGATCTGAAGATTTTCGAAGACAATCAGTCGTGCATCAAGATGACGAAGAACCCTGTGAACCATGGCCGCGCGAAGCACATCGACATCAAGTACCACCACATCCGTGATGAAGTCAAGCGCGGTGAAGTGATCGTCGAGTACTGCGAGACTACGACCATGCTGGCCGACATCTTGACCAAGGGACTCGGCGGACCTCGTCACAAGGACTTAACGACGGCTCTTGGCGTTCAAGCGTGTTCGCATTGAGAGGGGCTGTTGCAGGTGATCCAATACGATCCCGCGATGATTACGGCAGGATGTTTACGCCACCGATGATTAGACGAGTAGGATGATTGGACGAGTACAGAGTGTTGGTGATTGGATGCACCAAATGATTGGATGCAGGATAGGTAGAGAAGACAGTGTAAGCTCATATCAATCAATCACTTCTGAATTTCCATTCTTCCCCTCAAGTGACTTCCCTCGCCTCGGCCTCCTCGCCTCAAGCTACGGCAGTCCTCCCCTCGCTCAAGACAACCTCTGTGACGACCTTCTTCATGGCCCCATGGAGAAAGAGTCGCTTGGTGGCAGCAAGTATCTACTGCTGATCACTGACGAAGCCAGCGGCTGCATGACGGGATTCTGTTTGCGCGCCAAGTCGGAGAGTGAAGACTGTCTGCGCAAGTTCATCGCTAAAGTGGAGCGCCAATTCGATGCCAGGGTCAAGTTCGTGCGTCATGACGGTGCCAAGGAGTTCGCGACCAACTCGCTCAAGGCCTTTTACGACAATCATGGCATTGAAGTCCAGCCGACGGTTCGATATGCGCATCAGACGAATGCTACTGCGGAACGCGCCAACCGGACGATTGTGACTATCGGTCGCAGCATGCTTCACTTCGCACGTTTGGACAAGACGTTTTGGGCGGAAGCGGCGATGACGGCAATTTACATCAAGAATCGACTGCCGTCACCCAAGGTCCCAGGGAAGACGCCATTTGAGATTGTGTACAAGAGGAAGCCCAACGTGAAGCATATGCGCGTTTTCGGGTGCAAAGCCTACGTCCTGACGCCGAAGGAGAAGCGACTCAAGTGGGACCCCAAGGCTCGCGAAGGAATTTTCATGGGCTATGAAGAGCGTTCGAAGGCGTATCGCGTTTATGACATCGAGGCGGGCCAGGTAGTGATTTCTCGCGATGTTACTTTCGACGAATCGACCTTCGACGACGCCAATGTTGTTGATGATGATGAAGATGTCGAAGATGCTGCGGATATCCTTGAAGACCTCGAGATTTCGAACGACCATGGAACGCGTGAGTTCAAGCAGGCGGGGAAACGCAAGGCTCGTTCTAACGCCGAGGATCGTGAACATGTTCGTCGACCGCGTCGCAGTGCTGGATTAGAAGAAGCAAGCGCTCCGGACTCCGACCATCAAGAAGCCAAATCTGAAGACGATGATGATGATGACTCGACTCAGCCGATGTACTGGCGTGCGAGTGCGAATGCAGTGGAGACGAGTGACAGCGCCGAGCCGAAGACGTTCCAAGATGCTGTGAGCGGCGAAGACCAAGTCCACTGGCGCAAGGCGATCCGAGCAGAACTCAAGTCGATGCGACTTCGTGGAGTATTTCGTGGAGCCAATTACCGAACAACCAACGCGCAGTCGGAACCAAGTGGGTGTTCAAGATCAAGCGTAAAGCCGACGGGTCCATCGAGAAGTACAAGGCTCGACTCGTCGCGAAAGGATTTGTGCAGAAGTATGGGATTGACTACACCGAGACGTTTTCGCCGGTGGTCAAGTACGTCACGCTGCGAATGATCATCGCTGTGGCCAAGTTCTTCAATTGGCCCCTCGACCAACTTGATGTCGTCACGGCGTTCCTGTACGGCTTGATGAAGGAGAAGGTGTTCTGCAGCATTCCAGAAGGCGTGGAACTTGATGACGGCTACGACTGCGTGGAACTGCTCAAGGCGATCTACGGTCTCAAACAAGCTTCTCGAGTGTGGAATGAGACCTTCGACGAGTATGTGCGCTCCATCGGATTTCGCGTTTCGAGCTACGATCCATGCCTCTACATCAAGGTTGTCGACGGTGACTGCGTTCTGATGCTGGTGTACGTCGACGATGTTTTGGTGACCGGAAGCTCTTCGATGATGATTGCTGAAGTCAAGAAACAGCTCAAGGCACGATTCGAGATGACCGACAGCGGCAAGTGTTCCTTCATTCTGGGCATCGAAGTGGTCGACAACGCAGATGGCAGCGTCACGTTGTCCCAAGCTCGCTACATCAACGACATCCTGGAGCGCTTTGGCATGCAGAACTGCAAACCTGCTGCCAGTCCAGTCGACCTCAGCATGAAGCTCGTTGCCAGTGACGTCTCGACCAAGTTGGATGCGCCGTTCCGTGAAGCTGTCGGTGCTCTCATGCACTTGATGACGTCGACTCGCCCGGACATTGCTTTTGCAGTTGGTTACGTTTCGCGCTTCATGGAGAACCCTCAAGTCGAGCACTGGATTGCAGTCAAGCGCATCTTCCGTTACCTTCAGGGCACCAAGTCGCACGGACTCCGTTTTTCGCCGGCCAAGGGAATCGACTTTCGTGGCTATTCGGATGCAGACTGGGCTGGTGACCACAGTGACCGCAAGTCGACTTCGGGCTACCTGTTTCAAGTTCTTGGCGGGCCTGTGTCGTGGGGATCCAAGAAGCAATCGAGTGTGTCTCTTTCCACGAGTGAAGCCGAGTACATTGCACTCAGTCTGGCAATCCAAGAAGGCAAGTGGGTGCACAAACTTCTGTGTGAGATCCTCGACGCTGCAGGCGAAGACATCCCGGATCTGAAGATTTTCGAAGACAATCAGTCGTGCATCAAGATGACGAAGAACCCTGTGAACCATGGCCGCGCGAAGCACATCGACATCAAGTACCACCACATCCGTGATGAAGTCAAGCGCGGTGAAGTGATCGTCGAGTACTGCGAGACTACGACCATGCTGGCCGACATCTTGACCAAGGGACTCGGCGGACCTCGTCACAAGGACTTAACGACGGCTCTTGGCGTTCAAGCGTGTTCGCATTGAGAGGGGCTGTTGCAGGTGATCCAATACGATCCCGCGATGATTACGGCAGGATGTTTACGCCACCGATGATTAGACGAGTAGGATGATTGGACGAGTACAGAGTGTTGGTGATTGGATGCACCAAATGATTGGATGCAGGATAGGTAGAGAAGACAGTGTAAGCTCATATCAATCAATCACTTCTGAATTTCCATTCTTCCCCTCAAGTGACTTCCCTCGCCTCGGCCTCCTCGCCTCAAGCTACGGCAGTCCTCCCCTCGCTCAAGACAACCTCTGTGACGACCTTCTTCAGCAACTTGCATCTTGTTGCCGTCAAACACCACTTGAAACTTGCCACTCTTGTTGATCTGTGGCACTGACAGAAGATTCTTGCTCATGCTCGGCACATACAGCGCGTCCTTGATCTCGATGTCACGCTCGTCGCCGTTGGGTAGAACCACTCGTTGCACGATGGTCCCCACACCCTTGATCGCGGCCTTGTTGCCGTCAGCCACCGAAAGTTCACCTTCATCTTGCTCATTCAGCGTGGTGAACTTGGCCTTGTCGTTGCAGATGTGGTGCGTTGCGCCGCTGTCGACCGCCCACATCCCGGACACATTCTTGCCCGTCGAAATTCCACACTCCAGAGAAACTGCAAATGCCACTCGATCGTAGTCGTAGTCGTAGTCATAGCCGTCACTGCCGTTTCTCCATTGGATGTTGTTGGCCCCGCGTCCACGGCCATTGTTGTTGCCGCCGCGTCTTGGGCCCCGATTCTCATCCTTCTGCTTGGTCCAGCACTTGTCAATCACGTGCCCCAATTTCCCACAGTACGTGCATTGACGAGATTCGCGGTCGGTGTTGAACGCCTTGGCCGCGTTCTCCATCTTCACCGTTGCCGTCTTCTCGCCTTGCCTCTTGATATGCTCGTTCGTGAGCACCTTCACAACGTCTTGCGATCGCAGCTCTGCGTTGCTCATCTCCAAGTTTAGCACGACATTCTCGTAGCTCTTGGGGAGACTGCGCAGCAAACAGATCGCCACGTCCTCGTCCTCCATCTTGGCGCCGATGCTGCTGAGCTTGGCGCTGATGTTGAGAACTTCATTGCAATGATGAAGTACATTGCCGCCTTCCGCCATCTCCATGCTGAAGAGCTGTCGCTTCAGGTAGATGCGACCAGCCTTCTGCGATCCTCCGTACAGCGTCCTCAGGCGCGACCACGCCACCCACGCTTCCTCGCAGTTGTCCACCACGTGATGGTAGTCCGCGTCCATGTGGAGCAGCATCAGTCCGAACGCGATGTTGCTCGACTTGACGTAGTCGTCCTTGGCCCGAGTGTCCGCGAAGGTCGGAGTCGTCTCACGGTTCACGACATGCCACACCGACTTGGTCAGGAACACGCCACGCATGTAGCGGTTCCACGTCGCGTAATTGTCGCCGTTGAATTTGTCGATGGAGACCTTGGTGGAGACGTCTTGGGCAGAGGACATGGTGCTTGGGCTCATAACCTGATAAAGGGTATGGATCTTGGACGAAGAGAAGGGAAGGGAGAGTCACCACTCGGAGCTTGACCGGAGCGAGGACAGTAGACCACTTGAGCGGAAGAAGGAAGATTCGAAAGTGATTGATTGAGGTCTTTAGCTCGCAAGACTACTTGCTATCTCTAGACCTACCGGATACACACTACTTGATTCTTTTCTGGATACTGAGTTACTACAGCCAATCAGAGAGCGCCACGTCGCTTCCCCATCTTGTACCTACAATCTTGTACCTACATGTAGCGTAATCGACGGTGGCGTAATCACTGATGGCGTAATCAACGTGGGATCGCATTGGACCGGTTCGGGTTAACCGGTTCACGGTCAATAACCGTTATCAAACCGGTTACCCTCAATATTTTGAAATCTCGTGCGTCTGTTCATCCATCTCAAAGACATTGATTGATAGCTTGAAGCAATTCTCTAACTCGTCGAACTGCATGATGTCGATCGGTTTCATCTCTCTAAATAGCTTTACCGAATATTGAATACCCTTGAACTGACAATATCTCTTAACCATCGTCTTCGCTGGTCCAATCATTCGATCCGCTCGAACACCACCCTCGAGGTGGAATGCGATGCAGTAGAAAACGCACTTGTTGTTGGTCTTCGGGAAATCAATAATGAATCGATTCAGCTTGATAGAATCCGGGATAACGATGTTGTCTCCTAGGATATGCTCCCTGTAATAAATCTGCACTTTGGTACTTGTGATTTCCTTCAGAGCCCATGCTGATGTTGGGAAGCTTAGCCGTTCAGCAAAATCTTTCGATCCTAATTCAGCCATAATCTTCTTCTCAATATCATCCTTAGAGTTGATTGCTATAGGAGCCTTAAACAGTTCTGTGTTTGTCGCTGGTGTGAATGTTCGCTCGACTCCGGTGACTCGGTCGACAAGCTTGTATCTGTAACGGGGTTACATGAAAGGGGTACCCCAGAAAGGGTACCGCCTTTAGAAGTAGATATACTTCTGTGAGTATTTGTTTTAATACTCTGATGGAGTGGTGTGGGCCACACTGTGGTGTGAGCCACACTACTGCCACGTAGGTTCGGTGGCTGAGGGCCAACCAATAACATTAAACCTACCTTTTATATGCATAATTACGTTAAAGTATAGTTAATTAGTAATTTGTATTACAGGCCAAATGGACCTAATTAACTATAAATAAATCAGTCTAAAACTTACGCTAAACTGGCTATTAAGTCCCCTAAGACCAGGGACTAGTGAACTGCCGTTCACTTAGAGTTTGTATACTCTTGATAGCACGCTTCCTCTAAGCAAGGTGCTCGTGTGACCCCGTCACACTTGGTAGCACTTGTAGTCAATCCACACCTACGCGGGTAGATTGACTACCTGAATCCTCAGTGGCTCCTACAAGGTAAGCCAGGATGGATAGAGGGGAGTTCCCTCATCTGACCGACTCTCAGTTTGAGTCGGTCCGGAAGATGGTGGGCATCTTTGGAGGAGATGCCCTCCGAAGCTTGGCGGCTGCTACGCCGGCCGAGCAGGTCGAACGCATCGAGGCGTTCGACACGTACGAGAGAGGGCTAATTGCCCACGTACAGGGGCTGCAGACCCCCGTGGCTGAGATGAAGCCAGCCCAACCTAAGCCGTTGAGGCTTAAGGTTAACCCTTATGAGGGAAAGGAGGGAGAGAACCTCCACTTCTGGGTCCGAGAGGTCGAGCTCGCGATGGACGCGGCTCTAATCTCGACCGAGCGACTTCGGGTCGCTTTCGCCCTGTCCAACCTAGGAGGTCGGGCGAAGACCTGGGCGTACACGCGCGAAGCGACGACGCCGGGTTGTTTCACAACCTGGGCTCAGCTGTGTCAACAGCTTAGAGCCGCCTTCCTTCCGGCGAACTATGAGTATCGCCAGCGCTCGCGCTTCCTTGCCTGTAAACAAGGGAAGCGTGAGCTGCATGAGTACATCCAGGAGATGCGAGTACTCGCTGCATCTCTGGTAGGGAACCCCCTACCTGAACACATCAAAGTGACCGTGTTCATGGATGGCCTGAAGGTGGGCCCATCCCGCACACAGTTGTTCCGCGTGCATGCGAACACTATGGAGGAGGCGATCCAGATCGCCCTCCAAGAGGAGTACAGCCACCGACAGGCTCGTACTCCTACGTCGGTGTGGCAAGGCCACAATGCGTCGTCAGGCGCAGTGCAAGGAGCTCCAGCAGCTGGAGCTAGCACAGGGCCGGTACCCATGGAGCTGGGTACGGCCGTACAGAGCTCCATCCGTTGCTACGGATGTGGGAAGCTCGGGCACATGCAACGTGCCTGCCCTGCGGGAGGGCAAAGGAAGTTCCCTTCCAAACCTAGGGGCTCGAGGGGCCCGTGGCAGAAGCCGCGACCCAAGAGCCAGGGGAACTGGGGTCACCAGTAGGGGCGGGGCGCCCTACTGGGGAAGATCTAAGTCCCCATGGTAGGAGTGCGGACGGCGCACGCCATGGAGGCTTAGCCCCTGAGAGCCTGGGTGCTCTCGAGACGAGAAAGAGCAGTGGTGGACTGCTCGTGGTACACGCGAGTGTACGGGGATATGGAGATCCCTTTAGAGTCCTGATTGACTCTGGGGCGTCGACGAACTTTGCTCGACGCCAGACGGTCGCGCGGAATGGCGACAAGTATGCCGATGCTTTGCGAGAAAGCAAAGGCAGGGGCCAGGTCTCGGTGAGACTGGCCGATGGTACGGTGGTTAACGTACCTGGGGTCCGTATGGACCTGGCTGTAAAGTTTGAAGACTTTGACAGCACGGAGTCGTTCCTTGTCCTAGACATGGACAAGTACGACTTGATCCTGGGCATGCCGTGGCTCGAAAAGCACGAGCCCTGGATCGATTGGCGCGGCAAAGCCATTGGGGCTAGCCGGTCCGCAGTCTCCGACAGAGCTTTGGTGAGTAATGTTCCCACCTCTGTCCGGGACTGGGGCGCCAGAGATGGTCGCCAAGGCGCTTACGCGCCCGAAGAAGTATTGGGAGTCATGGACTCCAATGAAGATGTTGCGGTGAGCCTCGCAACCGGTCGTGAGACCAAGGCTCATTGCCAAGCGTGTGGGATTGCCACGACGGCAAGTCCCAACGCTAAGAGTCGTCGCGCCGTATGGGCTTCGACTGTGGCAGTGCCGGACGGCACTGACCAGGCGGGTAACATAGGTCCGCAAGCAGCAGAGGCTGCTAAGGAGAACGCTAAAAGCGTCTCCTGTGTGGGTAACATAGGTCCACAGGCGGGTAACGTAGTTCCGCAAGCGGGTAACATAGGTCCGCAAGCAGCTGAAGCTGCTGGGGAGGGCGCTGAGGGCGCCTCCGGTGTGGGTAACATAGTTCCACACGAGGTCGAAGAGACCGAGAAGATCGAGAGCGCAGTATGCGTCTCTAGCGTGGGTAACAGAGTTCCACGCGGGGTCAAGAAGACCAGTACGAGTGCGGAGGTGTCGTTGAGCACCTCCCGTGTGGATAACCAAGTACCACACTCGGAGTCTGAGACTCCACCGGCACGGCCGGTCGAAGAGCAATGTCATGTCTTCGACGGCGTGTCCGGTCGTCAAGTTAGGGCAGGTGCCGTCCATCTGGAGGCACTGCCAGAGGTGTCAGCACTGCTGAACCTCGAGGAATTGTCCATGAAGGACTTCCTGGCCGAGTTGAAGGCCGGAGAGATTGCGGAGATGGTGCTCCTGAAGCCGGAGACCTCTCCTGAAGATTTGAACTCTTCCTCCGTAATGGACGAGGACGTCCTGGAAGGGTTCACGAAGCAGCGTGCAACGCGCTTGGGTTCTGAGATTCTCAAGAACCCGGAGGATCCAGTGTATCCTCTTGTGAAGGAATACTCGGATGTGGTGTCGAAGCACCCACCATCCCAACTCCCGCCGGATCGGGGAGTTCGGCACGAGATTGATCTCGTGCCCGGCACAAAGTATTGTGTCACGAGGCAGTGGCCTCTACCTCGCGAGCAGTGCGAGGTCATCGATGCCTTCTTCGCCGAAAAGGCGAAGTCGGGCATGGTGCGGGAGTCGAAGTCCCCGCACTCGACGCCAACCTTCTGCGTTCGGAAACCGAACGGGAAGTGGCGTCTGGTTCATGCTTACAACAAGCTGAACAATGCGACGGTACCGGCACAGACGCCGATCCCTCGCAAGGATGTGTTGCTGAACAACATGTCGGCTGTACGCTGTACAGTGCCCTGGATCTGGTAGACGGATACTACCAGATCCTGATGCGGGAGAGTGACATTCCTCTCACCGCAGTAAGCACCCCGAGTGGGATGCTCTGGGAGTGGCTAGTGATGCCACAAGGGCTATCAAATGCCCCAGCGACGTTCAATCGCTTGGTCACACAATTGTTTAGACCATTGCGTACGTTCGCTCAGACGTACTTCGACGATATATTCGTCCATAGCCGTGCCGAAGGCGGGCAGACGGCTATGGAGGTGCATTTGAAGCACCTCCGTCGAGTGTTTGAGGTCATGAGAGCTAATAAGCTCTATGCCAACATCGACAAGTGCGTCTTTGCAGCTGAGGAGATAAAAGTCCTCGGCTGCTTTGTCAGCAGGGTCGGCGTACGCGCCGATCCAGGGAAGGTCAAGGCCATAGCGGCTTGGCCGACCCCGAGGTCGCAGAAGGACCTCCGGAAGTGGTTGGGCTTAGCCAACTATCTTCACAAGTACAGCGCAGGGTACGCTGAACTAGCTCGACCCTTGTCGGATCTCTTAAAGAAAGAGGCCGACTGGGTCTGGGAGCAACAGCACCAGGATGCTTTTGACAGCATCAAGGCGAGCTTACAGCAAGCGCCAGTCCTGGCCTTGCCGGACGAAAACAAGTCATTTAGCGTCGTCTGTGACGCTTCTGACTATGCAATAGGCTGTGCGCTGTTGCAGAAGGACGATGAGGGACACGAACGTGTCATCTCCTTCCAGTCCAGGCAGCTGAAGGCTGCCGAACGGAACTATCCCGTTCATGACAAGGAGCTACTTGCAATGAAGTACGCTCTTGTCAAGTTTAGAGTTCACCTCTTGGGCACGAGGCCCTTTGTGATCTATACGGATCACGCGTCCTTGCGGACTGCCACCAACTCGCCGCATCTGTCGCAGCGGATGGCGAGGTGGCTGTCATTCTTCGCGGAATACAACTTCCGCGTTGAATACAAGCCGGGCAAGCTCAACGTGCTTGCCGATGCTTTGTCGCGTCGACCTGACTATGAGCTAGCTCATGTCAGTCGGGTCACGACAGATCTATATGATCGGATACGCTTGGCGTATCAGGAGGACGAGAACTATACACCACTGGTGCAGTTCTTGTCCGATGGCAAGGACGCCAAAGTCGACAGGCTTTCGCCTCGACAGCGGGCGCAGCTCCATCGTTATGAGCTGGCCGATGGGTTACTCCTTTACAGAGTAGACCCTAGCGATCCTCCTCGGGTTGTCGTTCCAAACGACGAGGATCTGAAGTATGACATACTTCTAGAGGCGCATGATGCGCCGATGAGTGGCCATCTTGGCCGGGAGAAGACCTACCAAATGGTCTCTCAGACATTTTGGTGGCCCCGCATGTATAAGTGGGTGGCACACTATGTCAAGACATGTGAAACATGTCAGAGGGTGAAGCCTTCGGGCCACGCCTCGGCTCCACTACAGAGCCTACCTGTACCAGCAGATTGCTGGAAGTCGATGAGTCTCGACTTCGTCTTCGGCCTGCCGGCCGATGACAAGGGCAACACCGGCATATTGGTGTTTGTCTGCCGTTTGAGCAAGATGGTACATCTTGCTCCGGTACGTGACAAGGTCACCGGGAAACAAGCTGCACAGCTGTTCCTAGATAGCGTGTTTCGCTATCATGGTCTACCAGAGACCATAGTCTCGATAGAGACCCGCGTTTCACGGGTGCGTTCTGGGACACCCTGTTCCAATTGCTGGGAACTAAGTTGACGATGTCAACTGCAGACCACCCGCAGACGGATGGTCAGACGGAGCGCGTCAACCGCGTGCTCGAAGATACTCTGCGTAGTATCTGTGCGGAAGCACCTCGATCCTGGTCGGATCAGCTTCCTATGGTTGAGTTTGCACTCAACAATGCGGTACACACACGCATCACGGGGTTTACCCCGTTCTATTTGAATGGGTTACGACACCCCAGGTGCCGCTAACCTTGCGGGGAGGCACCGTGGCCTCCATCGTAAGTGGGGGAGAGGCTCGGAAAGCTTTTCCTCCCAGGTCTCTGAATAGAGCCCGAGTCTTTAAAAGACAGTTGTCGTCATTATAGACAACAGGCTGACGATAATCAGCCGGTTTAGAGACGCAATGGCGTTAGCCCAAGACAAACAGAAAGAGTATTCTGACAAACATGGAAGAGGAAATTAAGTGTTTTAAAAGAGGTGAATAGTCCTATTAGACACTAAAAACCTACCGCTAAAGGTGGTTAGCTCTGTAGAGAGCAACAAGTTGAAGCACCGCTTCATCGGACCCTTTGCGGTCCTGGCCAGACATGGCGCGGCGTATACCATTGACCTCCCCAAGTCAATGGCGACGCACCCGACGTTCTACGTGGGGCGTCTTAAGCGGTATCACGATCCGCTGGGTCTTCCTTCTCGGACGGAGGGAGACCAAGGTGAGAACTCACCTCCTCGAAACGAGGCTGAGCTCTCTGGACAACCGGAGTTGCCGGTGTCGAAGCCTGTGAGTGATATACAGGCTGGTACCCACGCGAGTCATACGAAGGGTATGACGGTACCGAATGGGAAGAGCTCGGGTAAGAGCTATACCCATAAGCCGAGTGGTACGAGTACCCCTGCGGCTCATAAGAGGGCATACGACCATGCACCTCATGGCTTAGAACGTCTAAGCCTCGACGGAGCTCCTTCACGGCAGCAGCCGGAGCTCGGCGGTCAACACGCCCATGGAGCTCATGAGTCTCACGACCAAGAGCGTCCAAGTCTTGGCGAAGGACCTCAAGGGTCCCCGGCTTGCCAGCCTGAGCGGCAGCCTGACCACCAGGTCCAAGCCCAAGGGCTATCTCGATCGCATAGACGCGATCTCGAAGTTGACGGACCTCGTCACTTAATAGGGACCCCACAGAGTCCCGACCCGAAGATGAGGGTCCAGAAGGATAAGGCTGAGAAGGAGCCGCGTACTCAAACGCGTGCGAGAGCTCCTCCTGCCCTCCTTGACCGGAACGGCGAGCTCCACTATCATGTGGAGCGGGTCGTCCAGGAGCGGCGGCGCTCTGGGAAGCGCCAGCTGCTTGTGAAGTGGCGGGGTTACCCCTCGTCACAGAACTCGTGGGAGCCGGAAGACCGGCTCCGGGTTGACTGCCCGAAGGCTGTTGAGATTTGGGATCAACAGCCGGGGCGTAAGTAGTCCGCGGCTTTTAGCCGCCTTACGGTGTACGGTCCCTGGGTTGACGGAACCGTACCCGCGCTCATCTTGAGCGCTGGACTTAGACTGTTGTCTAAGTCCCTCATGACGGAGTGGAGTTGCCGCTTAGCGACTAAGTGGGCAAACTCAATTCGAAGATCTCGCTGGTCCAAGACATAGGACAGCAGGCGATCTTCCCGGAGTTCTTTCAACTCCTGAACTGTAAGTTCTTTAGAGAAACCCATCTCCAGAACAGGTCTTCTGCCTGGGTCTGGTTGTGGTGTTCTCGGGCTGTACCCAAGGGTATCCCCACACGGGGAAGAGCCCACCACGGTCTTCGGATTTCTTTCGAAGACTTGTGAATTCCTTGAGAGGAATTCGGTGTGGTGCAAGTAGCACACACCTAGCGGCCTCAATGTCGTTGACAAAGAGAGGTTCGACTTGAACCAAGGCACGCTCATAGGCGCCACGCGAAGTGCGCCCATGGTTTAGACCACGAGGGGCCTTAAGGTGCTCCAAAAACATTGGGGACCCGGACCCCGCATCCGGTGGGTAGTATCCGCGAGGATACCCGGCGTGGGAGGCACAGGAGTGCCTTGCAGCTGAGCAGTTTGGTAACGCTCTTGCTGCTCATCGAGATCATTGGAGATCTCTCGGGGCTCGGAGACAGCCCCCTCCTCTTCCTCCTCGTCTGAGGAGTCGAACAGGGATTTAAATCCCTTAGCGATAGAAGGCTCTGATGTAGGAGAGCCAGGGGCTGCGCGCTTCTTAGCAGCAGCAGCACCCTCACCAGCCCGTTTTGGAGACGCTGCTTTCGCAGCTTGGGCTCGAGCCTTACCTTCGGTCAAGGTAAGGTTCTTGGCAGGCGAGCTTGTCGAAGCTGCCTTTGCCTCTGATGACTCAGCATCATCAACAGGAGCGTCCTGCGAAGGAGCGTCCTGTGCAGGAGCATCCTGTGAAGGAGCATCCTGAGAAGAAGATGGATCCTTAGCGGATCCAGGAGAGTCCCCGTCGGACTCTGATCCCGTGATAATCGGAATATGAAATTCCGGGGATTCAGATCCGGGACTGTGGTCCCGATAGGCGAACCGAGGGTTCGGCCTGTCGTCGGGTGACAGGGAGCGCGAGCGACTGCGTCGCGAACTCCCTTCTTGGCTGGCAGCAGCGGCCGTACGCTTGCTGCCTGCCTCGGAAGCCGCCTTGCGGACTTCCTTGCGCGGAGCGGCCTTGTCTTTTGACTTGGCCTTAGCAGTCTTCGACCTCGCGGTCTTAGACTTAGAAGGCGCCGAAGCGCCGCGGGTGCTTGCCTTCTTAGGCATCTTGGGAGGCTGACGTGGAAGCCTCCAGGTGTCTTGGACGCGCGAAAAGGCTGAATGAAAGCCTTAAGCCACAACGGTGGCTCGTCGATGGGTATCGACAAAGGACAGGAAAGAGAGCGGAGCTCTCTTTCTAACTCCTCATTGGTTGGGGGTGTTTCCAACCTAAGTGGGGGAGGATGTAACGGGGTTACATGAAAGGGGTACCCCAGAAAGGGTACCGCCTTTAGAAGTAGATATACTTCTGTGAGTATTTGTTTTAATACTCTGATGGAGTGGTGTGGCCACACTGTGGTGTGAGCCACACTACTGCCACGTAGGTTCGGTGGCTGAGGGCCAACCAATAACATTAAACCTACCTTTTATATGCATAATTACGTTAAAGTATAGTTAATTAGTAATTTGTATTACAGGCCAAATGGACCTAATTAACTATAAATAAATCAGTCTAAACTTACGCTAAACTGGCTATTAAGTCCCCTAAGACCAGGGACTAGTGAACTGCCGTTCACTTAGAGTTTGTATACTCTTGATAGCACGCTTCCTCTAAGCAAGGTGCTCGTGTGACCCCGTCACAGTATCCAAGCTGGACATTTGCTTTATAAGCCTTACTGGGCTTACCTAGCGTTAATCGAATTTTATCCATTACCTCTTGCTGATCAAAGTTCTCAAAGAGATGGACTTCTTTAATACTATTTTTGTAAACGCTATAAGCTCCTGCAGGTTTGTAGTTCGGGGTAAAGTGCCGTGCGATACGGGCTTCGGTAACCTGATATTGTTTTGCTAGTAGCTTACGATTCCTCCCATTCGTGAAATTCGATATATAAACAGCTCGGCCATACTGATTCTTACCTTGACGCGAAATGAGGAGCCCCATCGCTTGACAGGATATGTAGGCGCTTCAGAGCATCGAGTTCGTAAGAAAGCATGGCAAGTATATGAGTGCTGAAGATAAAAATATTCGTTTATCAATTTGGTATATTCTTGGTATCCTTCTCTCAAGATGGACCGACTTTTCTTCCTAGCGATAAAAATATTAGATTAGTCGAGAGCAATTTTACATGCACGCTTATTGTAATATCGCTTCTGCCTAACTTTAATTTCCTCCCGATGTTGATCATCGTACTCCTTTTGGCGCGCGAGAATCCTTTCCCGATTCTTCTGGTAGTAGCGCTTCTTGGCCTCCAAGATCGCTGTCTTGTTAGCCTGGTACTGTTCTGACGTGTATGGCATTTGTATCTGTATACTATGTAAAAGTTTTGTCAAGATCAAAAACTTTTCGTATCGTATGACTTCAAAAAAATTAGTTAGGAAATGACTTAGTATGGCCCCCACCACGCAAGATCTTCAGTTTCTGGCATTGTCAATATCCATTGGTAATGTTTCTTGCTCTTATTACAATGATTAGAAAAATTCCATCGCTCCATAGATGAACCACACAAACAAGTTATTCGCTGCTTCAACGGTGTCTGGATTAGTTTCTTCATCATCTCTTCACTTACTTCCGGGGAATGAGCTTTCACATGAGGGAATTTCGATAATGGATGCATACCACAGCGTTCTTGCAGCGGCCTAAACTTGCATTGCAATCCATTTTCTCTACATATAGTTACACATTATTATCACTCAGTAGTAATACCTGTATACTCTGTCGTTCATCTCTCTAATATGATCGGAACTTTTCTATAGAATATCCATTCTCTGCATAACATAGGTCCACAGGCGGGTAACGTAGTTCCGCAAGCGGTAACATAGGTCCGCAAGCAGCTGAAGCTGCTGGGGAGGGCGCTGAGGGCGCCTCCGGTGTGGGTAACATAGTTCCACACGAGGTCGAAGAGACCGAGAAGATCGAGAGCGCAGTATGCGTCTCTAGCGTGGGTAACAGAGTTCCACGCGGGGTCAAGAAGACCAGTACGAGTGCGGAGGTGTCGTTGAGCACCTCCCGTGTGGATAACCAAGTACCACACTCGGAGTCTGAGACTCCACCGGCACGGCCGGTCGAAGAGCAATGTCATGTCTTCGACGGCGTGTCCGGTCGTCAAGTTAGGGCAGGTGCCGTCCATCTGGAGGCACTGCCAGAGGTGTCAGCACTGCTGAACCTCGAGGAATTGTCCATGAAGGACTTCCTGGCCGAGTTGAAGGCCGGAGAGATTGCGGAGATGGTGCTCCTGAAGCCGGAGACCTCTCCTGAAGATTTGAACTCTTCCTCCTAATGACGAGGACGGTCCTGGAAGGGTTCACGAAGCAGCGTGCAACGCGCTTGGGTTCTGAGATTCTCAAGAACCCGGAGGATCCTGTATCCTCTTGTGAAGGAATACTCGGATGTGGTGTCGAAGCACCCACCATCCCCAACTCCCGCCGGATCGGGGAGTTCGGCACGAGATTGATCTCGTGCCCGGCACAAAGTATTGTGTCACGAGGCAGTGGCCTCTACCTCGCGAGCAGTGCGAGGTCATCGATGCCTTCTTCGCCGAAAAGGCGAAGTCGGGCATGGTGCGGGAGTCGAAGTCCCCGCACTCGACGCCAACCTTCTGCGTTCGGAAACCGAACGGGAAGTGGCGTCTGGTTCATGCTTACAACAAGCTGAACAATGCGACGGTACCGGCACAGACGCCGATCCCTCGCAAGGATGTGTTGCTGAACAACATGTCGGGCTGTACGCTGTACAGTGCCCTGGATCTGGTAGACGGATACTACCAGATCCTGATGCGGGAGAGTGACATTCCTCTCACCGCAGTAAGCACCCCGAGTGGGATGCTCTGGGAGTGGCTAGTGATGCCACAAGGGCTATCAAATGCCCCAGCGACGTTCAATCGCTTGGTCACACAATTGTTTAGACCATTGCGTACGTTCGCTCAGACGTACTTCGACGATATATTCGTCCATAGCCATGCCGAAGGCGGGCAGACGGCTATGGAGGTGCATTTGAAGCACCTCCGTCGAGTGTTTGAGGTCATGAGAGCTAATAAGCTCTATGCCAACATCGACAAGTGCGTCTTTGCAGCTGAGGAGATAAAGTCCTCGGCTGCTTTGTCAGCAGGGTCGGCGTACGCGCCGATCCAGGAAGGTCAAGGCCATAGCGGCTTGGCCGACCCCGAGGTCGCAGAAGGACCTCCGGAAGTGGTTGGGCTTAGCCAACTATCTTCACAAGTACAGCGCAGGGTACGCTGAACTAGCTCGACCCTTGTCGGATCTCTTAAAGAAAGAGGCCGACTGGGTCTGGGAGCAACAGCACCAGGATGCTTTTGACAGCATCAAGGCGAGCTTACAGCAAGCGCCAGTCCTGGCCTTGCCGGACGAAACAAGTCATTTAGCGTCGTCTGTGACGCTTCTGACTATGCAATAGGCTGTGCGCTGTTGCAGAAGGACGATGAGGGACACGAACGTGTCATCTCCTTCCAGTCCAGGCAGCTGAAGGCTGCCGAACGGAACTATCCCGTTCATGACAGGAGCTACTTGCAATGAAGTACGCTCTTGTCAAGTTTAGAGTTCACCTCTTGGGCACGAGGCCCTTTGTGATCTATACGGATCACGCGTCCTTGCGGACTGCCACCAACTCGCCGCATCTGTCGCAGCGGATGGCGAGGTGGCTGTCATTCTTCGCGGAATACAACTTCCGCGTTGAATACAAGCCGGGCAAGCTCAACGTGCTTGCCGATGCTTTGTCGCGTCGACCTGACTATGAGCTAGCTCATGTCAGTCGGGTCACGACAGATCTATATGATCGGATACGCTTGGCGTATCAGAGGATGAGAACTATACACCACTGGTGCAGTTCTTGTCCGATGGCAAGGACGCCAAAGTCGACAGGCTTTCGCCTCGACAGCGGGCGCAGCTCCATCGTTATGAGCTGGCCGATGGGTTACTCCTTTACAGAGTAGACCCTAGCGATCCTCCTCGGGTTGTCGTTCCAAACGACGAGGATCTGAAGTATGACATACTTCTAGAGGCGCATGATGCGCCGATGAGTGGCCATCTTGGCCGGGAGAAGACCTACCAAATGGTCTCTCAGACATTTTGGTGGCCCCGCATGTATAAGTGGGTGGCACACTATGTCAAGACATGTGAAACATGTCAGAGGGTGAAGCCTTCGGGCCACGCCTCGGCTCCACTACAGAGCCTACCTGTACCAGCAGATTGCTGGAAGTCGATGAGTCTCGACTTCGTCTTCGGCCTGCCGGCCGATGACAAGGGCAACACCGGCATATTGGTGTTTGTCTGCCGTTTGAGCAAGATGGTATCTTGCTCCGGTACGTGACAAGGTCACCGGGAACAAGCTGCACAGCTGTTCCTAGATAGCGTGTTTCGCTATCATGGTCTACCAGAGACCATAGTCTCGGATAGAGACCCGCGTTTCACGGGTGCGTTCTGGGACACCCCTGTTCCAATTGCTGGGAACTAAGTTGACGATGTCAACTGCAGACCACCCGCAGACGGATGGTCAGACGGAGCGCGTCAACCGCGTGCTCGAAGATACTCTGCGTAGTATCTGTGCGGAAGCACCTCGATCCTGGTCGGATCAGCTTCCTATGGTTGAGTTTGCACTCAACAATGCGGTACACGCATCAACGGGGTTTACCCCGTTCTATTTGAATGGGTTACGACACCCCCAGGTGCCGCTAACCTTGCGGGGAGGCACCGTGGCCTCCATCGTAAGTGGGGGAGAGGCTCGGAAAGCCTTTTCCTCCCAGGTCTCTGAAATAGAGCCCGAGTCTTTAAAAAGACAGTTGTCGTCATTTATAGACAACAGGCTGACGATAATCAGCCGGGTTAGAGACGCAATGGCGTTAGCCCAAGACACACAGAAAGAGTATTCTGACAAACATGGAAGAGGAAATTTAAGTGTTTTTAAAAGAGGTGAATTAGTCCTATTAGACACTAAAAACCTACCGCTAAAGGTGGTTAGCTCTGTAGAGAGCAACAAGTTGAAGCACCGCTTCATCGGACCCTTTGCGGTCCTGGCCAGACATGGCACGGCGTATACCATTGACCTCCCCAAGTCAATGGCGACGCCCCGACGTCTACGTGGGGCGTCTTAAGCGGTATCACGATCCGCTGGGTCTTCCTTCTCGGACGGAGGGAGACCAAGTGAGAACTCACCTCCTCGAAACGAGGCTGAGCTCTCTGGACAACCGGAGTTGCCGGTGTCGAAGCCTGTGAGTGATATACAGGCTGGTACCCACGCGAGTCATACGAAGGGTATGACGGTACCGAATGGGAAGAGCTCGGGTAAGAGCTATACCCATAAGCCGAGTGGTACGAGTACCCCTGCGGCTCATAAGAGGGCATACGACCATGCACCTCATGGCTTAGAACGTCTAAGCCTCGACGGAGCTCCTTCACCGGCAGCAGCCGGAGCTCGGCGGTCAACACGCCCATGGAGCTCATGAGTCTCACGACCAAGAGCGTCCAAGTCTTGGCAAGGACCTCAAGGGTCCCCGGCTTGCCAGCCTGAGCGGCAGCCTGACCACCAGGTCCAAGCCCAAGGGCTATCTCGATCGCATAGACGCGATCTCGAAGTTGACGGACCTCGTCACTTAATAGGGACCCCACAGAGTCCCGACCGAAGATGAGGGTCCAGAAGGATAAGGCTGAGAAGGAGCCGCGTACTCAACGCGTGCGAGAGCTCCTCCTGCCCTCCTTGACCGGAACGGCGAGCTCCACTATCATGTGGAGCGGGTCGTCCAGGAGCGGCGGCGCTCTGGGAAGCGCCAGCTGCTTGTGAAGTGGCGGGGTTACCCCTCGTCACAGAACTCGTGGGAGCCGGAAGACCGGCTCCGGGTTGACTGCCCGAAGGCTGTTGAGATTTGGGATCAACAGCCGGGGCGTAAGTAGTCCGCGGCTTTTTAGCCGCCTTACGGTGTACGGTCCCTGGGTTGACGGAACCGTACCCGCGCTCATCTTGAGCGCTGGACTTAGACTGTTGTCTAAGTCCCTCCATGACGGAGTGGAGTTGCCGCTTAGCGACTAAGTGGGCAAACTCAATTCGAAGATCTCGCTGGTCCAAGACATAGGACAGCAGGCGATCTTCCCGGAGTTCTTTCAACTCCTGAACTGTAAAGTTCTTTAGAGAAACCCATCTCCAGAACAGGTCTTCTGCCTGGGTCTGGGTTGTGGTGTTCTCGGGCTGTACCCAAGGGTATCCCCACACGGGGAAGAGCCCACCACGGTCTTCGGATTTCTTTCGAAGACTTGTGAATTCCTTGAGAGGAATTCGGTGTGGTGCAAGTAGCACACACCTAGCGGCCTCAATGTCGTTGACAAAGAGAGGTTCGACTTGAACCAAGGCACGCTCATATAGGCGCCACGCGAAGTGCGCCCATGGTTTAGACCACGAGGGGCCTTAAGGTGCTCCAAAAACATTGGGGACCCGGACCCCGCATCCGGTGGGTAGTATCCGCGAGGATACGCCGGCGTGGGAGGCACAGGAGTGCCTTGCAGCTGAGCAGTTTGGTAACGCTCTTGCTGCTCATCGAGATCATTGGAGATCTCTCGGGGCTCGGACACAGCCCCCTCCTCTTCCTCCTCGTCTGAGGAGTCGAACAGGGATTTAAATCCCTTAGCGATAGAAGGCTCTGATGTAGGAGAGCCAGGGGCTGCGCGCTTCTTAGCAGCAGCAGCACCCTCACCAGCCCGTTTTGGAGACGCTGCTTTCGCAGCTTGGGCTCGAGCCTTACCTTCGGTCAAGGTAAGGTTCTTGGCAGGCGAGCTTGTCGAAGCTGCCTTTGCCTCTGATGACTCAGCATCATCAACAGGAGCGTCCTGCGAAGGAGCGTCCTGTGCAGGAGCATCCTGTGAAGGAGCATCCTGAGAAGAAGATGGATCCTTAGCGGATCCAGGAGAGTCCCCGTCGGACTCTGATCCCGTGATAATCGGAATATGAAATTCCGGGGATTCAGATCCGGGACTGTGGTCCCGATAGGCGAACCGAGGGTTCGGCCTGTCGTCGGGTGACAGGGAGCGCGAGCGACTGCGTCGCGAACTCCCTTCTTGGCTGGCAGCAGCGGCCGTACGCTTGCTGCCTGCCTCGGAAGCCGCCTTGCGGACTTCCTTGCGCGGAGCGGCCTTGTCTTTTGACTTGGCCTTAGCAGTCTTCGACCTCGCGGTCTTAGACTTAGAAGGCGCCGAAGCGCCGCGGGTGCTTGCCTTCTTAGGCATCTTGGGAGGCTGACGTGGAAGCCTCCAGGTGTCTTGGACGCGCGAAAAGGCTGAATGAAAAGCCTTAAGCCACAACGGTGGCTCGTCGATGGGTATCGACAAAGGACAGGAAAGAGAGCGGCTCTCTTTCTAACTCCTCATTGGTTGGGGGTGTTTCCAACCTAAGTGGGGAGGATGTAACGGGGTTACATGAAAGGGGTACCCCAGAAAGGGTACCGCCTTTAGAAGTAGATATACTTCTGTGAGTATTTGTTTTAATACTCTGATGGAGTGGTGTGGGCCACACTGTGGTGTGAGCCACACTACTGCCACGTAGGTTCGGTGGCTGAGGGCCAACCAATAACATTAAACCTACCTTTTATATGCATAATTACGTTAAAGTATAGTTAATTAGTAATTTGTATTACAGGCCAAATGGACCTAATTAACTATAAATAAATCAGTCTAAAACTTACGCTAAACTGGCTATTAAGTCCCCTAAGACCAGGGACTAGTGAACTGCCGTTCACTTAGAGTTTGTATACTCTTGATAGCACGCTTCCTCTAAGCAAGGTGCTCGTGTGACCCCGTCACAGTATCCAAGCTGGACATTTGCTTTATAAGCCTTACTGGGCTTACCTAGCGTTAATCGAATTTTATCCATTACCTCTTGCTGATCAAAGTTCTCAAAGAGATGGACTTCTTTAATACTATTTTTGTAAACGCTATAAGCTCCTGCAGGTTTGTAGTTCGGGGTAAAGTGCCGTGCGATACGGGCTTCGGTAACCTGATATTGTTTTGCTAGTAGCTTACGATTCCTCCCATTCGTGAAATTCGATATAAACAGCTCGGCCATACTGATTCTTAACCTTGACGCGAAATGAGGAGCCCCATCGCTTGACAGGAATATGTAGGCGCTTCAGAGCATCGAGTTCGTAAGAAAGCATGGCAAGTATATGAGTGCTGAAGATAAAATATTCGTTTATCAATTTGGTATATTCTTGGTATCCTTCTCTCAAGATGGACCGACTTTTCTTCCTAGCGATAAAAAAATATTAGATTAGTCGAGAGCAATTTTACATGCACGCTTATTGTAATATCGCTTCTGCCTAACTTTAATTTCCTCCCGATGTTGATCATCGTACTCCTTTTGGCGCGCGAGAATCCTTTCCCGATTCTTCTGGTAGTAGCGCTTCTTGGCCTCCAAGATCGCTGTCTTGTTAGCCTGGTACTGTTCTGACGTGTATGGCATTTGTATCTGTATACTATGTAAAAGTTTTGTCAAGATCAAAAACTTTTCGTATCGTATGACTTCAAAAAAATTAGTTAGGAAATGACTTAGTATGGCCCCCACCCCGCAAGATCTTCAGTTTCTGGCATTGTCAATATCCATTGGTAATGTTTCTTGCTCTTATTACAATGATTAGAAAAATTCCATCGCTCCATAGATGAACCACACAAACAAGTTATTCGCTGCTTCAACGGTGTCTGGATTAGTTTCTTCATCATCTCTTCACTTACTTCCGGGAAATGAGCTTTCACGTGAGGGAATTTCGATAATGGATGCATACCACAGCGTTCTTGCAGCGGCCTAAACTTGCATTGCAATCCATTTTCTACAATATAGTTACACATTATTATCACTCAGTAGTAATACCTGTATACTCTGTCGTTCATCTCTCTAATATGATCGGAACTTTTCTATAGAATATCCATTCTCTGCATAATCACTGTTCGATGATATTTGTGGTTCTCTGAGCTCTTATGAAATTTTCTATGTGATATGACCAGGGTGATGGGTGCTCTGTCTCTCTCACAACGTTAGGAACAAAGTCGTGATTTCGGTGAATGTAATGCTATAACCGGGGCTAGGCCCCTGTCTACGTTCGATGAACAAAAAATGGTATGCAAATGTATCTGGACACACTACTCACGAAGATCATGTCTTGGTCGTCCCGCTTGACGTAGATGCAGTGATCCGCTTCGCACTTCTTGAATCCCAGCTCCAGCATGAACTTGTCGATGGTCTGGTTCCACATTCGTGGTGACTGCTTGAGTCCGTACAACGAACGCTTGAGCTTGCAGACGAAGTCTGGGTGCGCCTCGTCAATAAAGCCATCCGGCTGCACCATGTAGATGTCTTCGTCCAACCACCCGTTCAGGAACGCCGTCTTGACATCCATCTGGTGCACCGTGAGGTTGTACTTGGCTGCCAGGCTGAGCAGGATCCTGATTGACGTGAACTTGGCCACCGGCGCGAAGGTCTCTTCATAGTCGATGCCGTACTTCTGCAAAAATCCCTTGGCCACCAGTCGTGCCTTGAACCGCTCGATCTCTCCAGCCTGTTTTCCTTGATCCGAAACACACCCATCTGCAGCTGATTGCCTTGCGTCCCTTGGGCAACGGCACCAACACCCACGTCTCATTCTTGCGAAGAGAGTTGATTTCCGAATCGCACGCTTCCTTCCACTTGGCCGCGTTGCTGGATTCCATCGCCGACGTGAACGTGGTCGGCATTTCTCCCACTGAATCCACAACGAAGGCCGCGTCGAAGCCTTCTTCTTTTGCGATGGCTGACAGCTCATCCAGCGCTTGTGACCGACTATGCCGCTTAGACCTTGGGATCTCCACCGCTTCCTCTAACGACCTAGTCCGCTGGTGTCGCTTGCTGCCAGGCTCGACGTCTTCGTCCTGCGCAGCTTCTTCTTCCTTGGTTTCTTCTGGTTCAGACGATTCTTCTTGGTCTGTGGCATCTTCAACGCGAAGGTCCACGACCACGTCTTCACCAAAGTTGCGTCTCCCACCGTCGAAGACGTCTTCCATGAACTGCGCATCGCGGCTCACTAGCACACGACCGCTCTTGATCTCTTCAAACCGATACGCTTTCTCGTGCTCCGAGTACCCGAGAAACCGACAACGCACCGACCGAGCGTCGAACTTGGTGCGTTTCTCCTTCGGGACCGTCACATACGCATGGCAACCGAACACCTTAAGGTTGGACAGCAGCGGTTCTTGCCCGTCCAGACTTGGTGCGGAGACTTGCCGTGGCTGGTAGCGCGTGTCGGACAGCGATTCCGAAGAAATGTCGCTGTCATCACCGCTTCACCCCAATATGACTTCGACAGTCCGGCATGCTCCAACATACAGCGCGCACATTCCACCAACGTCCGGTTCATCCATTCCGCCACTCCGTTCAGTTGAGGTGTGTACGGCGGTGTGAACTTCTGCACAATCCCACGCTCTCGGCAGAACTTGGCCATCTCACGAGACTTGTACTCGCCACCATTGTCACTGCGAAGTTGCTTCACACGGAGAGTTCTCACTCGACCACCCGTCTGAGTTTCGGCAAATGCCACGAACTCAGCAAATTTGGCAGCCACCTCCGACTTGTTCCGCAGCAAGTATACCCACACAGAAATGCGAGTACTCGTCAATGAACGTGACGAAGTACTTTCTTGCCACTGAATGTCGACGTCTTCATGGGACCGCAGACATCACTGTGGATGACTTCCACCAGTTTCTTGGCGTGGTTCGGGCGACTTGGGCATGTAACTCACTCGCGTTTGCTTGCCAAGCTGCACACCCACCGCACAAAAGTCAAGGTCGTTTGAGCACTAGATGATAAAATGCAAAGTGATTGATTTAGGTCCTTAGTTCGCAAACTGTCT
>VOQZ01002154.1:0-41129 GCA_008079305.1 Phytophthora palmivora
GATTGATCTCGTGCCCGGCACAAGTATTGTGTCAAGAGGCAGTGGCCTCTACCTCGCGAGCAGTGCGAGGTCATCGATGCCTTCTTCGCCGAAAAGGCGAAGTCGGGCTGGTGCGGGAGTCGAAGTCCCCGCACTCGACGCCAACCTTCTGCGGTCGGAAACCGAACGGGAAGTGGCGTCTGGTTCATGCTTACAACAAGCTGAACAATGCGACGGTACCTGGCACAGACGCCGATCCCTCGCAAGGAGTGTTGCTGAACAAATGTCGGGCTGTACGCTGTACAGTGCCCTGGATCTGGTAGACGGATACTACCAGATCCTGATGGCGGGAGAGTGACATTCCTCTCACCGCAGTAAGCACCCCGAGTGGGATGCTCTGGGAGTGGGCTAGTGATGCCACAAGGGCTATCAATTGCCCCAGCGACGTTCAATCGCTGGTCACAAATTGTTTAGACCATTGCGTACGTTCGCTCAGACGTACTTCGACGATATATTCGTCCATAGCCGTGCCGAAGGCGGGCAGACGGCTATGGAGGTGCATTTGAAGCACCTCCGTCGAGTGTTTGAGGTCATGAGAGCTAATAAGCTCTATGCCAACATCGACAAGTGCGTCTTTGCAGCTGAGGAGATAAAAGTCCTCGGCTGCTTTGTCAGCAGGGTCGGCGTACGCGCCGATCCAGGAAGGTCAAGGCCATAGCGGCTTGGCCGACCCCGAGGTCGCAGAAGGACCTCCGGAAGTGGTTGGGCTTAGCCAACTATCTTCACAAGTACAGCGCAGGGTACGCTGAACTAGCTCGACCTTGTCGGATCTCTTAAAGAAAGAGGCCGACGGGTCTGGGAGCAACAGCACCAGGATGCTTTTGACAGCATCAAGGCGAGCTTACAGCAAGCGCCCAGTCCTGGCCTTGCCGGACGAAAACAAGTCATTTAGCGTCGTCTGTGACGCTTCTGACTATGCAATAGGCTGTGCGCTGCTGTTGCAGAAGGACGATGAGGGACACGAACGTGGTCATCTCCTTCCAGTCCAGGCAGCTGAAGGCTGCCGAACGGAACTATCCCGTTCATGACAAGGAGCTACTTGCAATGAAGTACGCTCTTGTCAAGTTTAGAGTTCACCTCTTGGGCACGAGGCCCTTTGTGATCTATACGGATCACGCGTCCTTGCGGACTGCCACCACTCGCCGCATCTGTCGCAGCGGATGGCGAGGTGGCTGTCATTCTTCGCGGAATACAATTCCGCGTTGAATACAAGCCGGGCAAGCTCAACGTGCTTGCCGATTGCTTTGTCGCGTCGACCTGACTATGAGCTAGCTCATGTCAGTCGGGTCACGACAGATCTATATGATCGATACGCTTGGCGTATCAGGAGGATGAGAACTATACACCACTGGTGCAGTTCTTGTCCGATGGCAAGGACGCCAAAGTCGACAGGCTTTCGCCTCGACAGCGGGCGCAGCTCCATCGTTATGAGCTGGCGATGGGTTACTCCTTTACAGAGTAGACCCTAGCGATCCTCCTCGGGTTGTCGTTCCAAACGACGAGGATCTGAAGTATGACATACTTCTAGAGGCGCATGATGCGCCGATGAGTGGCCATCTTGGCCGGGAGAAGACCTACCAAATGGTCTCTCAGACATTTTGGTGGCCCGCATGTATAAGTGGGTGGCACACTATGTCAAGACATGTGAAACATGTCAGAGGGTGAAGCCTTCGGGCCACGCCTCGGCTCCACTACAGAGCCTACCTGTACCAGCAGATTGCTGGAAGTCGATGAGTCTCGACTTCGTCTTCGGCCTGCCGGCCGATGACAAGGGCAACACCGGCATATTGGTGTTTGTCTGCCGTTGGAGCAAGATGGTGCATCTTGCTCCGGTACGTGACAAGGTCACCGGGAACCAAGCTGCACAGCTGTTCCTAGATAGCGTGTTTCGCTATCATGGTCTACCAGAGACCATAGTCTCGGATAGAGACCCGCGTTTCACGGGTGCGTTCTGGGACACCCTGTTCCAATTGCTGGGAACTAAGTTGACGATGTCAACTGCAGACCACCCGCAGACGGATGGTCAGACGGAGCGCGTCAACCGCGTGCTCGAAGATACTCTGCGTAGTATCTGTGCGGAAGCACCTCGATCCTGGTCGGATCAGCTTCCTATGGTTGAGTTTGCACTCAACAATGCGGTACACGCATCAACGGGGTTACCCCGTTCTATTGAATGGGTTACGACACCCCCAGGTGCCGCTAACCTTGCGGGGAGGCACCGTGGCCTCCATCGTAAGTGGGGGAGAGGCTCGGAAAGCCTTTTCCTCCCAGGTCTCTGAAATAGAGCCCGAGTCTTTAAAAAGACAGTTGTCGTCATTTATAGACAACAGGCTGACGATAATCAGCCGGGTTAGAGACGCAATGGCGTTAGCCCAAGACAAACAGAAAGAGTATTCTGACAAACATGGAAGAGGAAATTTAAGTGTTTTTAAAAGAGGTGAATTAGTCCTATTAGACACTAAAAACCTACCGCTAAAGGTGGTTAGCTCTGTAGAGAGCAACAAGTTGAAGCACCGCTTCATCGGACCCTTTGCGGTCCTGGCCAGACATGGCACGGCGTATACCATTGACCTCCCCAAGTCAATGGCGACGCACCCGACGTTCTACGTGGGGCGTCTTAAGCGGTATCACGATCCGCTGGGTCTTCCTTCTCGGACGGAGGGAGACCAAGGTGAGAACTCACCTCCTCGAAACGAGGCTGAGCTCTCTGGACAACCGGAGTTGCCGGTGTCGAAGCCTGTGAGTGATATACAGGCTGGTACCCACGCGAGTCATACGAAGGGTATGACGGTACCGAATGGGAAGAGCTCGGGTAAGAGCTATACCCATAAGCCGAGTGGTACGAGTACCCCTGCGGCTCATAAGAGGGCATACGACCATGCACCTCATGGCTTAGAACGTCTAAGCCTCGACGGAGCTCCTTCACGGCAGCAGCCGGAGCTCGGCGGTCAACACGCCCATGGAGCTCATGAGTCTCACGACCAAGAGCGTCCAAGTCTTGGCGAAGGACCTCAAGGGTCCCCGGCTTGCCAGCCTGAGCGGCAGCCTGACCACCAGGTCCAAGCCCAAGGGCTATCTCGATCGCATAGACGCGATCTCGAAGTTGACGGACCTCGTCACTTAATAGGGACCCCACAGAGTCCCGACCCGAAGATGAGGGTCCAGAAGGATAAGGCTGAGAAGGAGCCGCGTACTCAAACGCGTGCGAGAGCTCCTCCTGCCCTCCTTGACCGGAACGGCGAGCTCCACTATCATGTGGAGCGGGTCGTCCAGGAGCGGCGGCGCTCTGGGAAGCGCCAGCTGCTTGTGAAGTGGCGGGGTTACCCCTCGTCACAGAACTCGTGGGAGCCGGAAGACCGGCTCCGGGTTGACTGCCCGAAGGCTGTTGAGATTTGGGATCAACAGCCGGGGCGTAAGTAGTCCGCGGCTTTTTAGCCGCCTTACGGTGTACGGTCCCTGGGTTGACGGAACCGTACCCGCGCTCATCTTGAGCGCTGGACTTAGACTGTTGTCTAAGTCCCTCCATGACGGAGTGGAGTTGCCGCTTAGCGACTAAGTGGGCAAACTCAATTCGAAGATCTCGCTGGTCCAAGACATAGGACAGCAGGCGATCTTCCCGGAGTTCTTTCAACTCCTGAACTGTAAAGTTCTTTAGAGAAACCCATCTCCAGAACAGGTCTTCTGCCTGGGTCTGGGTTGTGGTGTTCTCGGGCTGTACCCAAGGGTATCCCCACACGGGGAAGAGCCCACCACGGTCTTCGGATTTCTTTCGAAGACTTGTGAATTCCTTGAGAGGAATTCGGTGTGGTGCAAGTAGCACACACCTAGCGGCCTCAATGTCGTTGACAAAGAGAGGTTCGACTTGAACCAAGGCACGCTCATAGGCGCCACGCGAAGTGCGCCCATGGTTTAGACCACGAGGGGCCTTAAGGTGCTCCAAAAACATTGGGGACCCGGACCCCGCATCCGGTGGGTAGTATCCGCGAGGATACGCCGGCGTGGGAGGCACAGGAGTGCCTTGCAGCTGAGCAGTTTGGTAACGCTCTTGCTGCTCATCGAGATCATTGGAGATCTCTCGGGGCTCGGAGACAGCCCCCTCCTCTTCCTCCTCGTCTGAGGAGTCGAACAGGGATTTAAATCCCTTAGCGATAGAAGGCTCTGATGTAGGAGAGCCAGGGGCTGCGCGCTTCTTAGCAGCAGCAGCACCCTCACCAGCCCGTTTTGGAGACGCTGCTTTCGCAGCTTGGGCTCGAGCCTTACCTTCGGTCAAGGTAAGGTTCTTGGCAGGCGAGCTTGTCGAAGCTGCCTTTGCCTCTGATGACTCAGCATCATCAACAGGAGCGTCCTGCGAAGGAGCGTCCTGTGCAGGAGCATCCTGTGAAGGAGCATCCTGAGAAGAAGATGGATCCTTAGCGGATCCAGGAGAGTCCCCGTCGGACTCTGATCCCGTGATAATCGGAATATGAAATTCCGGGGATTCAGATCCGGGACTGTGGTCCCGATAGGCGAACCGAGGGTTCGGCCTGTCGTCGGGTGACAGGGAGCGCGAGCGACTGCGTCGCGAACTCCCTTCTTGGCTGGCAGCAGCGGCCGTACGCTTGCTGCCTGCCTCGGAAGCCGCCTTGCGGACTTCCTTGCGCGGAGCGGCCTTGTCTTTTGACTTGGCCTTAGCAGTCTTCGACCTCGCGGTCTTAGACTTAGAAGGCGCCGAAGCGCCGCGGGTGCTTGCCTTCTTAGGCATCTTGGGAGGCTGACGTGGAAGCCTCCAGGTGTCTTGGACGCGCGAAAAGGCTGAATGAAAAGCCTTAAGCCACAACGGTGGCTCGTCGATGGGTATCGACAAAGGACAGGAAAGAGAGCGGAGCTCTCTTTCTAACTCCTCATTGGTTGGGGGTGTTTCCAACCTAAGTGGGGGAGGATGTAACGGGGTTACATGAAAGGGGTACCCCAGAAAGGGTACCGCCTTTAGAAGTAGATATACTTCTGTGAGTATTTGTTTTAATACTCTGATGGAGTGGTGTGGGCCACACTGTGGTGTGAGCCACACTACTGCCACGTAGGTTCGGTGGCTGAGGGCCAACCAATAACATTAAACCTACCTTTTATATGCATAATTACGTTAAAGTATAGTTAATTAGTAATTTGTATTACAGGCCAAATGGACCTAATTAACTATAAATAAATCAGTCTAAAACTTACGCTAAACTGGCTATTAAGTCCCCTAAGACCAGGGACTAGTGAACTGCCGTTCACTTAGAGTTTGTATACTCTTGATAGCACGCTTCCTCTAAGCAAGGTGCTCGTGTGACCCCGTCACAGTATCCAAGCTGGACATTTGCTTTATAAGCCTTACTGGGCTTACCTAGCGTTAATCGAATTTTATCCATTACCTCTTGCTGATCAAAGTTCTCAAAGAGATGGACTTCTTTAATACTATTTTTGTAAACGCTATAAGCTCCTGCAGGTTTGTAGTTCGGGGTAAAGTGCCGTGCGATACGGGCTTCGGTAACCTGATATTGTTTTGCTAGTAGCTTACGATTCCTCCCATTCGTGAAATTCGATATATAAACAGCTCGGCCATACTGATTCTTAACCTTGACGCGAAATGAGGAGCCCCATCGCTTGACAGGAATATGTAGGCGCTTCAGAGCATCGAGTTCGTAAGAAAGCATGGCAAGTATATGAGTGCTGAAGATAAAAATATTCGTTTATCAATTTGGTATATTCTTGGTATCCTTCTCTCAAGATGGACCGACTTTTCTTCCTAGCGATAGAAAAATATTAGATTAGTCGAGAGCAATTTTACATGCACGCTTATTGTAATATCGCTTCTGCCTAACTTTAATTTCCTCCCGATGTTGATCATCGTACTCCTTTTGGCGCGCGAGAATCCTTTCCCGATTCTTCTGGTAGTAGCGCTTCTTGGCCTCCAAGATCGCTGTCTTGTTAGCCTGGTACTGTTCTGACGTGTATGGCATTTGTATCTGTATACTATGTAAAAGTTTTGTCAAGATCAAAAACTTTTCGTATCGTATGACTTCAAAAAAATTAGTTAGGAAATGACTTAGTATGGCCCCCACCACGCAAGATCTTCAGTTTCTGGCATTGTCAATATCCATTGGTAATGTTTCTTGCTCTTATTACAATGATTAGAAAAATTCCATCGCTCCATAGATGAACCACACAAACAAGTTATTCGCTGCTTCAACGGTGTCTGGATTAGTTTCTTCATCATCTCTTCACTTACTTCCGGGGAATGAGCTTTCACGTGAGGGAATTTCGATAATGGATGCATACCACAGCGTTCTTGCAGCGGCCTAAACTTGCATTGCAATCCATTTTCTACAATATAGTTACACATTATTATCACTCAGTAGTAATACCTGTATACTCTGTCGTTCATCTCTCTAATATGATCGGAACTTTTCTATAGAATATCCATTCTCTGCATAATCACTGTTCGATGATATTTGTGGTTCTCTGAGCTCTTATGAAATTTTCTATGTGATATGACCAGGGTGATGGGTGCTCTGTCTCTCTCACAACGTTAGGAACAAAGTCGTGATTTCGGTGAATGTAATGCTATAACCGGGGCTAGGCCCCTGTCTACGTTCGATGAACAAAAAATGGTATGCAAATGTATCTGGACACACTACTCACGAAGATCATGTCTTGGTCGTCCCGCTTGACGTAGATGCAGTGATCCGCTTCGCACTTCTTGAATCCCAGCTCCAGCATGAACTTGTCGATGGTCTGGTTCCACATTCGTGGTGACTGCTTGAGTCCGTACAACGAACGCTTGAGCTTGCAGACGAAGTCTGGGTGCGCCTCGTCAATAAAGCCATCCGGCTGCACCATGTAGATGTCTTCGTCCAACCACCCGTTCAGGAACGCCGTCTTGACATCCATCTGGTGCACCGTGAGGTTGTACTTGGCTGCCAGGCTGAGCAGGATCCTGATTGACGTGAACTTGGCCACCGGCGCGAAGGTCTCTTCATAGTCGATGCCGTACTTCTGCAAAAATCCCTTGGCCACCAGTCGTGCCTTGAACCGCTCGATCTCTCCAGCCTGGTTTTCCTTGATCCGAAACACCCATCTGCAGCTGATTGCCTTGCGTCCCTTGGGCAACGGCACCAACACCCACGTCTCATTCTTGCGAAGAGAGTTGATTTCCGAATCGCACGCTTCCTTCCACTTGGCCGCGTTGCTGGATTCCATCGCCGACGTGAACGTGGTCGGCATTTCTCCCACTGAATCCACAACGAAGGCCGCGTCGAAGCCTTCTTCTTTTGCGATGGCTGACAGCTCATCCAGCGCTTGTGACCGACTATGCCGCTTAGACCTTGGGATCTCCACCGCTTCCTCTAACGACCTAGTCCGCTGGTGTCGCTTGCTGCCAGGCTCGACGTCTTCGTCCTGCGCAGCTTCTTCTTCCTTGGTTTCTTCTGGTTCAGACGATTCTTCTTGGTCTGTGGCATCTTCAACGCGAAGGTCCACGACCACGTCTTCACCAAAGTTGCGTCTCCCACCGTCGAAGACGTCTTCCATGAACTGCGCATCGCGGCTCACTAGCACACGACCGCTCTTGATCTCTTCAAACCGATACGCTTTCTCGTGCTCCGAGTACCCGAGAAACCGACAACGCACCGACCGAGCGTCGAACTTGGTGCGTTTCTCCTTCGGGACCGTCACATACGCATGGCAACCGAACACCTTAAGGTTGGACAGCAGCGGTTTCTTGCCCGTCCAGACTTGGTGCGGAGACTTGCCGTGGCTGGTAGCGCGTGTCGGACAGCGATTCCGAAGAAATGTCGCTGTCATCACCGCTTCACCCCAATATGACTTCGACAGTCCGGCATGCTCCAACATACAGCGCGCACATTCCACCAACGTCCGGTTCATCCATTCCGCCACTCCGTTCAGTTGAGGTGTGTACGGCGGTGTGAACTTCTGCACAATCCCACGCTCTCGGCAGAACTTGGCCATCTCACGAGACTTGTACTCGCCACCATTGTCACTGCGAAGTTGCTTCACACGGAGAGTTCTCACTCGACCACCCGTCTGAGTTTCGGCAAATGCCACGAACTCAGCAAATTTGGCAGCCACCTCCGACTTGTTCCGCAGCAAGTATACCACACAGAAATGCGAGTACTCGTCAATGAACGTGACGAAGTACTTCTTGCCACTGAATGTCGACGTCTTCATGGGACCGCAGACATCACTGTGGATGACTTCCAACAGTTTCTTGGCGTGGTTCGGCGACTTGGGCATGTAACTCACTCGCGTTTGCTTGCCAAGTGCACACCCACCGCACAAAAGTCAAGGTCGTTTGAGCACTAGATGATAAAATGCAAAGTGATTGATTTAGGTCCTTAGTTCGCAAACTGTCTGCTACCTCTAAGCCTACTGGATGTCCTACCAAAAGTCAAGGTCGTTTGAGCACTAGATGATAAAATGCAAAGTGATTGATTTAGGTCCTTAGTTCGCAAACTGTCTGCTACCTCTAAGCCTAGTGGATGTCCTACCTGGATACACACTACTGGATTCCTAACTGGATACTGAGCTACCCCAGCCAATCAGCGACTGCCACGTCGACGCCCATCTTGTACCCACAATCTTGTACCCACGCACGCCTGTAGCGTAAACACTTGTCCCGTAATCAGCTTCACGTAATCACGGGAATGCTTGTGGTGCCAGTGAGTGAAGGTCGTACCGGTATCTACCGGTACACCGCGGCAGGTCGAGGCGCCTTCTTGACAACACTCCCACTCGACTCGGCCGTAATGGCGCCTTGGATCCCGAGCTTGCTCCGAAGGATATCGAACTGCACGGCGGTGATCGGCTTGGTCATCAAGTCCGCCAGCATGTCCTTTGTCGAGCAGTACTCCAACACCACTTGGCCGTCTTCAACCTTCTCGCGCACGAAGTGGTAGCGAATGTCGATGTGTTTGGTGCGCTTGTGGAACTCCGGGTTCTTGGCCAACGCGATGGAGCCTTGGTTGTCCTCGTAGATCTTGACTGCCGACTTGGTCTTCATCTCGCCGATCTCGCACAGGAACGCCTTGAGCCAGATAGCTTCTTGTGTCGCTTCCGTCAACGCCATGTACTCTGCCTCCGTCGATGAAAGCGCCACCGTCCGCTGCTTCTTGCTTCTCCAGCTGATGCATCCGCCGTTCATCATGAACGCGTACCCACTTGTACTCCGTCGAGACTCGATGTCGCCGGCCCAATCTGCATCCGAATATCCTTGGAGCCCGTCCTCGCTGCTCGCTTGAAACTCGATGCCATGAGCCTTCGTACCTTGGATGTAGCGAAACACCCTCTTGAGCGCTTGCCAGTGTGTCGGACACGGATCCGCAGCAAACTGGCTGAGAACTCCCACTGCCGCTGCAAGGTCTGGTCGAGTCCCCACCATGAGGTACATCAAGCAGCCGACTGCATTCCGGTACGGCACCTTCGCCATGGTTTCTTCGTGCTTGCAACCTCCTTCGCACATGGCCTTGGTCAGCTTGAGTCCTGGGTCTTGTGGGGTCTTGACAGGGTTGCTCTTCTCCATGCTGAACTTCTCCAGGATGTCCTTCGCAAACTTGGTCTGCCGCACCGACACCTTTCCAGCCTTGAGATCTTGATCAATTTCCATGCCGAGGAAGTACTTGAGCTGACCCATGTCCGTCATCTCGAATCGCTTGCTGAGTGCATCCTTGGTCAACTTGAGCAGCTCGTCGTTGTTGCTGGCGAGGATCAAGTCGTCCACGTACAGCGCCACGAAGATCATGTCTTGGTCGTCCCGCTTGACGTAGATGCAGTGATCCGCTTCGCACTTCTTGAACCCCAGCTCCAGCATGAACTTGTCGATGGTCTGGTTCCACATCCGCGGTGACTGCTTGAGACCATACAACGAACGCTTGAGCTTGCACACGAAGTCTGGGTGCGCCTCGTCAATAAAGCCATCCGGCTGCACCATGTAGATGTCTTCGTCCAACCACCCGTTCAGGAACGCCGTCTTGACATCCATCTGGTGCACCGTGAGGTTGTACTTGGCTGCCAGGCTGAGCAGGATCCTGATTGACGTGAACTTGGCCACCGGCGCGAAGGTCTCTTCATAGTCGATGCCGTACTTCTGCAAAAATCCCTTGGCCACCAGTCGTGCCTTGAACCGCTCGATCTCTCCAGCCTGGTTTTCCTTGATCCGAAACACCCATCTGCAGCTGATCGCCTTGCGTCCCTTGGGCAACGGCACCAACACCCACGTCTCATTCTTGCGAAGAGAGTTGATTTCCGAATCGCACGCTTCCTTCCACTTGGCCGCGTTGCTGGATTCCATCGCCGACGTGAACGTGGTCGGCATTTCTCCCACTGAATCCACAACGAAGGCCGCGTCGAAGCCTTCTTCATTTGCGATGGCTGACAGCTCATCCAGCGCTTGTGACCGACTATGCCGCTTAGGCCTTGGGATCTCCACCGCTTCCTCTAACGACCTAGTCCGCTGGTGTCGCTTGCTGCCGGGCTCGACATCTTCGTCCTGCGCAGCTTCTTCTTCCTTGGTTTCTTCTGGTTCAGACGATTCTTCTTGGTCTGTGGCATCTTCAACGCGAAGGTCCACGACCACGTCTTCACCAAAGTTGCGTCTCCCACCGTCGAAGACGTCTTCCATGAACTGCGCATCGCGGCTCACTAGCACACGACCGCTCTTGATCTCTTCAAACCGATACGCTTTCTCGTGCTCCGAGTACCCGAGAAACCGACAACGCACCGACCGAGCGTCGAACTTGGTGCGTTTCTCCTTCGGGACCGTCACATACGCATGGCAACCGAACACCTTAAGGTTGGACAGCAGCGGTTTCTTGCCCGTCCAGACTTGGTGCGGAGACTTGCCGTGGCTGGTAGCGCGTGTCGGACAGCGATTCCGAAGAAACGTCGCTGTCATCACCGCTTCACCCCAATATGACTTCGACAGTCTGGCATGCTCCAACATGCAGCGCGCACATTCCACCAACGTCCGGTTCATCCGTTCCGCCACTCCGTTCAGTTGAGGCGTATACGGCGGTGTGAACTTCTGCACAATCCCACGCTCTCGGCAGAACTTGGCCATCTCACGAGACTTGTACTCGCCACCATTGTCACTGCGAAGTTGCTTCACACGGAGAGTTCTCACGCGACCACCCGTCTGAGTTTCGGCAAATGCCACAAATTCAGCAAATTTGGCAGCCACCTCCGACTTGTTCCGCAGCAAGTATACCACACAGAAGTGCGAGTACTCGTCAATGAACGTGACGAAGTACTTCTTGCCACTGAACGTCGACGTCTTCATGGGACCACAGACATCACTGTGGATGACTTCCAACAGTTTCTTGGCGTGGTTCGGCGACTTGGGCATGTAACTCACTCGCGTTTGCTTGCCAAGTGCACACCCATCACACAACTCCCACTGCTTCACAGCCGTCATGTTGATGCCAACTCCATAGTCCTTCTCGACGATGGCGTCTAGACCGCCATGGCCAATGTGACCAAGTCGAAGGTGCCAGAGGTACGACGTGGTGTCCCCTTTGCGATCCTTCGAACTCGACACATTGGCCTCGTCAGGCATGATCGGAGTCATGCACAGCTTGAACAGTCCCTTGCCTTCACGCGCTCCGAGCTGCCACTTGATCTTCTTCGTCTCGGCGAAGCACCCGTCGCGCTCGAACGTCACGGGCCCAACATCCTTGGTGAACCTCCCGACCGAAAACAGGTTGCGCGACAACTTGGGAATGTGCCACACCTTCGTGAGCACACCCTTCTTGATCCCACGTGGAGTCTTCATCGACATGACAATGTCGCCACTGCCGACCGCTTGTACCACTCCGTCGTCCGCGAGATGCACGTCCACCGGAGTCATCTTCTTATAGTTCTTCATGTACTCTTTCGAGTACGTCATGTGCTGCGTCGCACCCGAGTCGACCAGCCAAACTTCACTCGACTTGGAGGTCCCACCACCAACCGAGAACAGGTAGTCGCCGCAGTCTTCATCATCATCGGCGACGTTCGCTCGTTGCGGCCTCTGCCGCTCCGCGTTCTCGCGGATCCGTACAGGACACTTGGCGATCCAATGTCCTTGTTCACCACAATAGTGGCAGGCACTAGTCTTTTGCGCCTGTCGTCCCTTGCTCTTCCCGTTGCCACTCGTCATGAACGCTTGACCGTGCGTGGTTCCTTCAGTACCGCCACCTTGTTCCTTGCGCTTCAAGTCCTCATGCAGCAGCCGAGACGTCACGAGTTCCCATGTCAGCGAGTCGGCTCTCGACTCCAACGCCGTGATGAGGAACTGGTACGACTCACTCAGACTTGCCAGAAGCGTGATCACCAAGTCGTCCTCGCTGACCGGAGCGCCCACCGCGTCGAGTTGTTCCGCCAGCGTCTTGACCTTGTTAATGTGCTCCAGCACATCATCACCTTCGCCCATCATCGTCGTGAAGAAACGTCGACGAAGGAAGAGCTTGTTGGCCAAACTCTTCTTCTCGAAGTGTCCTTCCATTCTTGACCATGCATCATACGCATCCTTGGCCGACCGAACCAGCGGCAACTGCGAATCCTCCATCGCGAGACAGATGATCGCCAGCGCCTTGCGAGACTTCCTCTTGAACGTCGATTGGTCCAGCGCAGTGGTGCAGTGCTCCAGCTTGATCTCTCCACTTGTCACTTCCCACAGGTCGCGCTCCTCGAGCACCATGCGCATCTTGAACTTCCACGTGTGGAAGTTGGTTCCGTCGAACTTGTTGATGCGGGAGGTCGTCGTCGAGGCAGTGTCCATGGCGAAGGCGTAGTCGGAGTCTTGGGCAGGGAAAACGGGGCTTGGGCTCATAACCAAAAGTCAAGCTCGTTTGAGCACTAGATGATAAAATGCAAAGTGATTGATTTAGGTCCTTAGTTTGCAAACTGTCTGCTACCTCTAAGCCTACTGGATGTCCTACCAAAAGTCAAGGTCGTTTGAGCACTAGATGATAAAATGCAAAGTGATTGATTTAGGTACTTAGTTCGCAAACTGTCTGCTACCTCTAAGCCTAGTGGATGTCCTACCTGGATACACACTACTGGATTCCTAACTGGATACTGAGCTACCCAGCCAATCAGCGACTGCCACGTCGACTCCCATCTTGTACCCACAATCTTGTACCCACGCACGCCTGTAGCGTAAACACTTGTCCCGTAATCAGCTTCACGTAATCACGGGAATGCTTGTGGTGCCAGTGAGTGAAGGTCGTACCGGTATCTACCGGTACACCGCGGCAGGTCGAGGCACCTTCTTGACAACACTACCTGGATACACACTACTGGATTCCTAACTGGATACTGAGCTACCCCAGCCAATCAGCGACTGCCACGTCGATGCCCATCTTGTACCCACAATCTTGTACCCACGCACGACCGTAGCGTAAACACTTGTCCCGTAATCAGCTTCACGTAATCACGGGAATGCTTGCGGCACCACTGAGTGAAGGTTGTACCGGTATCTACCGGTACACCGCGGCAGGTCGAGGCACCTTCTTGACAACACTCCCACTCGACTCGGCCGTAATGGCGCCTTGGATCCCGAGCTTGCTCCGAAGGATATCGAACTGCACGGCGGTGATCGGCTTGGTCATCAAGTCCGCCAGCATGTCCTTTGTCGAGCAGTACTCCAACACCACTTGGCCGTCTTCAACCTTCTCGCGCACGAAGTGGTAGCGAATGTCGATGTGTTTGGTGCGCTTGTGGAACTCCGGGTTCTTGGCCAACGCGATGGAGCCTTGGTTGTCCTCGTAGATCTTGACTGCCGACTTGGTCTTTATCTCGCCGATCTCGCACAGGAACGCCTTGAGCCAGATAGCCTCCTGTGTCGCTTCCGTCAACGCCATGTACTCTGCCTCCGTCGATGAAAGCGCCACCGTCCGCTGCTTCTTGCTTCTCCAGCTGATGCATCCGCCGTTCATCATGAACGCGTAGCCACTTGTACTTCGTCGAGACTCGATGTCGCCGGCCCAATCTGCATCCGAATAACCTTGGAGTCCGTCCTCGCTGCTCGCTTGAAACTCGATGCCATGAGTCTTGGTACCTTGGATGTAGCGAAACACTCTCTTGAGCGCTTGCCAGTGTGTCGGACACGGATCCGCGGCAAACTGGCTGAGAACTCCCACTGCGGCTGCAAGGTCTGGTCGAGTCCCCACCATGAGGTACATCAGGCAGCCGACTGCATTCCGGTACGGCACCTTCGCCATGGTCTCTTCGTGCTTACAGCCTCCTTCGCACATGGCCTTGGTCAGCTTGAGTCCTGGGTCTTGTGGGGTCTTGACAGGGTTGCTCTTCTCCATGCTGAACTTCTCCAGGATGTCCTTCGCAAACTTGGTCTGCCGCACCGACACCTTTCCAGCTGTAAGATCTTGATCAATTTCCATGCCGAGGAAGTACTTGAGCTGACCCATGTCCGTCATCTCGAATCGCTTGCTGAGTGCATCCTTGGTCAACTTGAGCAACTCGTCGTTGTTGCTTGCTAGGATCAAGTCGTCAACGTACAGTGCCACGAAGATCATGTCTTGGTCGTCCCGCTTGACGTAGATGCAGTGATCCGCTTCGCACTTCTTGAACCCCAGCTCCAGCATGAACTTGTCGATGGTCTGGTTCCACATTCGTGGTGACTGCTTGAGTCCGTACAACGAACGCTTGAGCTTGCAGACGAAGTCTGGGTGCGCCTCGTCAATAAAGCCATCCGGCTGCACCATGTAGATGTCTTCGTCCAACCACCCGTTCAGGAACGCCGTCTTGACATCCATCTGGTGCACCGTGAGGTTGTACTTGGCTGCCAGGCTGAGCAGGATCCTGATTGACGTGAACTTGGCCACCGGCGCGAAGGTCTCTTCATAGTCGATGCCGTACTTCTGCAAAAATCCCTTGGCCACCAGTCGTGCCTTGAACCGCTCGATCTCTCCAGCCTGGTTTTCCTTGATCCGAAACACCCATCTACAGCTGATCGCCTTGCGTCCCTTGGGCAACGGCACCAACACCCACGTCTCATTCTTGCGAGAGAGTTGATTTCCGAATCGCACGCTTCCTTCCACTTGGCCGCGTTGCTGGATTCCATCGCCGACGTGAACGTGGTCGGCATTTCTCCCACTGAATCCACAACGAAGGCCGCGTCGAAGCCTTCTTCTTTTGCGATGGCTGACAGCTCATCCAGCGCTTGTGACCGACTATGCCGCTTAGACCTTGGGATCTCCACCGCTTCCTCTAACGACCTAGTCCGCTGGTGTCGCTTGCTGCCGGGCTCGACGTCTTCGTCCTGCGCAGCTTCTTCTTCCTTGGTTTCTTCTGGTTCAGACGATTCTTCTTGGTCTGTGGCATCTTCAACGCGAAGGTCCACGACCACGTCTTCACCAAAGTTGCGTCTCCCACCGTCGAAGACGTCTTCCATGAACTGCGCATCGCGGCTCACTAGCACACGACCGCTCTTGATCTCTTCAAACCGATACGCTTTCTCGTGCTCCGAGTATCCGAGAAACCGACAACGCACCGACCGAGCATCGAACTTGGTGCGTTTCTCCTTCGGGACAGTCACATACGCATGGCAACCGAACACCTTAAGGTTGGACAGCAGCGGTTTCTTGCCCGTCCAGACTTGGTGCGGAGACTTGCCGTGGCTGGTAGCGCGTGTCGGACAGCGATTCCGAAGAAACGTCGCTGTCATCACCGCTTCACCCCAATATGACTTCGACAGTCCGGCATGCTCCAACATGCAGCGCGCACATTCCACCAACGTCCGGTTCATCCGTTCCGCCACTCCGTTCAGTTGAGGTGTGTACGGCGGTGTGAACTTCTGCACAATCCCACGCTCTCGGCAGAACTTGGCCATCTCACGAGACTTGTACTCGCCACCATTGTCACTGCGAAGTTGCTTCACACGGAGAGTTCTCACGCGACCACCCGTCTGAGTTTCGGCAAATGCCACAAATTCAGCAAATTTGGCAGCCACCTCCGACTTGTTCCGCAGCAAGTATACCACACAGAAATGCGAGTACTCGTCAATGAACGTGACGAAGTACTTCTTGCCACTGAATGTCGACGTCTTCATGGGACCGCAGACATCACTGTGGATGACTTCCAACAGTTTCTTGGCGTGGTTCGGCGACTTGGGCATGTAACTCACTCGCGTTTGCTTGCCAAGTGCACACCCATCGCACAAAAGTCAAGGTCGTTTGAGCACTAGATGATAAAATGCAAAGTGATTGATTTAGGTCCTTAGTTCGCAAACTGTCTGCTACCTCTAAGCCTACTGGATGTCCTACCTGGATACACACTACTGGATTCCTAACTGAATACTGAGCTACCCCAGCCAATCAGCGACTGCCACGTCGATGCCCATCTTGTACCCACAATCTTGTACCCACGCACGACCGTAGCGTAAACACTTGTCCCGTAATCAGCTTCACGTAATCACGGGAATGCTTGCGGCACCACTGAGTGAAGGTCGTACCGGTATCTACCGGTACACCGCGGCAGGTCGAGGCACCTTCTTGACAACACTCCCACTCGACTCGGCCGTAATGGCGCCTTGGATCCCGAGCTTGCTCCGAAGGATATCGAACTGCACGGCGGTGATCGGCTTGGTCATCAAGTCCGCCAGCATGTCCTTTGTCGAGCAGTACTCCAACACCACTTGGCCGTCTTCAACCTTCTCGCGCACGAAGTGGTAGCGAATGTCGATGTGTTTGGTGCGCTTGTGGAACTCCGGGTTCTTGGCCAACGCGATGGAGCCTTGGTTGTCCTCGTAGATCTTGACTGCCGACTTGGTCTTTATCTCGCCGATCTCGCACAGGAACGCCTTGAGCCAGATAGCCTCCTGTGTCGCTTCCGTCAACGCCATGTACTCTGCCTCCGTCGATGAAAGCGCCACCGTCCGCTGCTTCTTGCTTCTCCAGCTGATGCATCCGCCGTTCATCATGAACGCGTAGCCACTTGTACTTCGTCGAGACTCGATGTCGCCGGCCCAATCTGCATCCGAATAACCTTGGAGTCCGTCCTCGCTGCTCGCTTGAAACTCGATGCCATGAGTCTTGGTACCTTGGATGTAGCGAAACACCCTCTTGAGCGCTTGCCAGTGTGTCGGACACGGATCCGCGGCAAACTGGCTGAGAACTCCCACTGCGGCTGCAAGGTCTGGTCGAGTCCCCACCATGAGGTACATCAGGCAGCCGACTGCATTCCGGTACGGCACCTTCGCCATGGTCTCTTCGTGCTTACAGCCTCCTTCGCACATGGCCTTGGTCAGCTTGAGTCCTGGGTCTTGTGGTGTCTTGACAGGGTTGCTCTTCTCCATGCTGAACTTCTCCAGGATGTCCTTCGCAAACTTGGTCTGCCGCACCGACACCTTTCCAGCTGTAAGATCTTGATCAATTTCCATGCCGAGGAAGTACTTGAGCTGACCCATGTCCGTCATCTCGAATCGTTTGCTGAGTGCCTCCTTGGTCGACTTGAGCAGCTCGTCGTTGTTGCTTGCTAGGATCAAGTCGTCCACGTACAGCGCCACGAAGATCATGTCTTGGTCGTTCCGCTTCACGTAGATGCAGTGATCCGCTTCGCACTTCTTGAACCCCAGCTCCAGCATGAACTTGTCGATGGTCTGGTTCCACATCCGCGGCGACTGCTTGAGACCATACAACGAACGCTTGAGCTTGCACACGAAGTCTGGGCGCGCCTCGTCAATAAAGCCATCCGGCTGCACCATGTAAATGTCTTCGTCCAACCACCCGTTCAGGAACGCCGTCTTGACATCCATCTGGTGCACCGTGAGGTTGTACTTGGCTGCCAGGCTGAGCAGGATCCTGATTGACGTGAACTTGGCCACCGGCGCGAAGGTCTCTTCATAGTCGATGCCGTACTTCTGCAAAAATCCCTTGGCCACCAGTCGCGCCTTGAACCGCTCGATCTCTCCAGCTTGGTTTTCCTTGATCCGAAACACCCATCTGCAGCTGATTGCCTTGCGTCCCTTGGGCAACGGCACCAACACCCACGTCTCATTCTTGCGAAGAGAGTTGATTTCCGAATCGCACGCTTCCTTCCACTTGGCCGCGTTGCTGGATTCCATCGCCGACGTGAACGTGGTCGGCATTTCTCCCACTGAATCCACAACGAAGGCCGCGTCGAAGCCTTCTTCTTTTGCGATGGCTGACAGCTCATCCAGCGCTTGTGACCGACTATGCCGCTTAGACCTTGGGATCTCCACCGCTTCCTCTAACGACCTAGTCCGCTGGTGTCGCTTGCTGCCAGGCTCGACATCTTCGTCCTGCGCAGCTTCTTCTTCCTTGGTTTCTTCTGGTTCAGACGATTCTTCTTGGTCTGTGGCATCTTCATCGCGAAGGTCCACGACCACGTCTTCACCAAAGTTGCGTCTCCCACCGTCGAAGACGTCTTCCATGAACTGCGCATCGCGGCTCACTAGCACACGACCGCTCTTGATCTCTTCAAACCGATACGCTTTCTCGTGCTCCGAGTACCCGAGAAACCGACAACGCACCGACCGAGCGTCGAACTTGGTGCGTTTCTCCTTCGGGACCGTCACATACGCATGGCAACCGAACACCTTAAGGTTGGACAGCAGCGGTTTCTTGCCCGTCCAGACTTGGTGCGGAGACTTGCCGTGGCTGGTAGCGCGTGTCGGACAGCGATTCCGAAGAAACGTCGCTGTCATCACCGCTTCACCCCAATATGACTTCGACAGTCCGGCATGCTCCAACATGCAGCGCGCACATTCCACCAACGTCCGGTTCATCCGTTCCGCCACTCCGTTCAGTTGAGGTGTGTACGGCGGTGTGAACTTCTGCACAATCCCACGCTCTCGGCAGAACTTGGCCATCTCACGAGACTTGTACTCGCCACCATTGTCACTGCGAAGTTGCTTCACACGGAGAGTTCTCACTCGACCACCCGTCTGAGTTTCGGCAAATGCCACGAACTCAGCAAATTTGGCAGCCACCTCCGACTTGTTCCGCAGCAAGTATACCACACAGAAATGCGAGTACTCGTCAATGAACGTGACGAAGTACTTCTTGCCACTGAACGTCGACGTCTTCATGGGACCACAGACATCACTGTGGATGACTTCCAACAGTTTCTTGGCGTGGTTCGGCGACTTGGGCATGTAACTCACTCGCGTTTGCTTGCCAAGTGCACACCCATCGCACAAAAGTCAAGGTCGTTTGAGCACTAGATGATAAAATGCAAAGTGATTGATTTAGGTACTTAGTTCGCAAACTGTCTGCTACCTCTAAGCCTACTGGATGTCCTACCTGGATACACACTACTGGATTCCTAACTGGATACTGAGCTACCCCAGCCAATCAGCGACTGCCACGTCGATGCCCATCTTGTACCCACAATCTTGTACCCACGCACGACCGTAGCGTAAACACTTGTCCCGTAATCAGCTTCACGTAATCACGGGAATGCTTGCGGCACCACTGAGTGAAGGTCGTACCGGTATCTACCGGTACACCGCGGCAGGTCGAGGCACCTTCTTGACAACACTCCCACTCGACTCGGCCGTAATGGCGCCTTGGATCCCGAGCTTGCTCCGAAGGATATCGAACTGCACGGCGGTGATCAGCTTGGTCATCAAGTCCGCCAGCATGTCCTTTGTCGAGCAGTACTCCAACACCACTTGGCCGTCTTCAACCTTCTCGCGCACGAAGTGGTAGCGAATGTCGATGTGTTTGGTGCGCTTGTGGAACTCCGGGTTCTTGGCCAACGCGATGGAGCCTTGGTTGTCCTCGTAGATCTTGACTGCCGACTTGGTCTTTATCTCGCCGATCTCGCACAGGAACGCCTTGAGCCAGATAGCCTCCTGTGTCGCTTCCGTCAACGCCATGTACTCTGCCTCCGTCGATGAAAGCGCCACCGTCCGCTGCTTCTTGCTTCTCCAGCTGATGCATCCGCCGTTCATCATGAACGCGTAGCCACTTGTACTTCGTCGAGACTCGATGTCGCCGGCCCAATCTGCATCCGAATAACCTTGGAGTCCGTCCTCGCTGCTCGCTTGAAACTCGATGCCATGAGTCTTGGTACCTTGGATGTAGCGAAACACCCTCTTGAGCGCTTGCCAGTGTGTCGGACACGGATCCGCGGCAAACTGGCTGAGAACTCCCACTGCGGCTGCAAGGTCTGGTCGAGTCCCCACCATGAGGTACATCAGGCAGCCGACTGCATTCCGGTACGGCACCTTCGCCATGGTCTCTTCGTGCTTACAGCCTCCTTCGCACATGGCCTTGGTCAGCTTGAGTCCTGGGTCTTGTGGTGTCTTGACAGGGTTGCTCTTCTCCATGCTGAACTTCTCCAGGATGTCCTTCGCAAACTTGGTCTGCCGCACCGACACCTTTCCAGCTGTAAGATCTTGATCAATTTCCATGCCGAGGAAGTACTTGAGCTGACCCATGTCCGTCATCTCGAATCGTTTGCTGAGTGCCTCCTTGGTCGACTTGAGCAGCTCGTCGTTGTTGCTTGCTAGGATCAAGTCGTCCACGTACAGCGCCACGAAGATCATGTCTTGGTCGTCCCGCTTGACGTAGATGCAGTGATCCGCTTCGCACTTCTTGAACCCCAGCTCCAGCATGAACTTGTCGATGGTCTGGTTCCACATCCGCGGCGACTGCTTGAGACCATACAACGAACGCTTGAGCTTGCACACGAAGTCTGGGCGCGCCTCGTCAATAAAGCCATCCGGCTGCACCATGTAAATGTCTTCGTCCAACCACCCGTTCAGGAACGCCGTCTTGACATCCATCTGGTGCACCGTGAGGTTGTACTTGGCTGCCAGGCTGAGCAGGATCCTGATTGACGTGAACTTGGCCACCGGCGCGAAGGTCTCTTCGTAGTCGATGCCGTACTTCTGCAAAAATCCCTTGGCCACCAGTCGTGCCTTGAACCGCTCAATCTCTCCAGCCTGGTTTTCCTTGATTCGAAACACCCATCTGCAGCTGATCGCCTTGCGTCCCTTCGGCAATGGCACCAACACCCACGTCTCATTCTTGCGAAGAGAGTTGATTTCCGAATCGCACGCTTCCTTTCACTTGGCCGCGTTGCTGGATTCCATCGCCGACGTGAACGTGGTCGGCATTTCTCCCACTGAATCCACAACGAAGGCCGCGTCGAAGCCTTCTTCATTTGCGATGGCTGACAGCTCATCCAGCGCTTGTGACCGACTATGCCGCTTAGACCTTGGGATCTCCACCGCTTCCTCTAACGACCTAGTCCGCTGGTGTCGCTTGCTGCCGGGCTCGACATCTTCGTCCTGCGCAGCTTCTTCTTCCTTGGTTTCTTCTGGTTCAGACGATTCTTCTTGGTCTGTGGCATCTTCATCGCGAAGGTCCACGACCACATCTTCACCAAAGTTGCGTCTCCCACCGTCGAAGACGTCTTCCATGAACTGCGCATCGCGGCTCACTAACACACGACCGCTCTTGATCTCTTCAAACCGATACGCTTTCTCGTGCTCCGAGTACCCGAGAAACCGACAACGCACCGACCGAGCGTCGAACTTGGTGCGTTTCTCCTTCGGGACCGTCACATACGCATGGCAACCGAACACCTTAAGGTTGGACAGCAGCGGTTTCTTGCCCGTCCAGACTTGGTGCGGAGACTTGCCGTGGCTGGTAGCGCGTGTCGGACAGCGATTCCGAAGAAACGTCGCTGTCATCACCGCTTCACCCCAATATGACTTCGACAGTCCGGCATGCTCCAACATGCAGCGCGCACATTCCACCAACGTCCGGTTCATCCGTTCCGCCACTCCGTTCAGTTGAGGCGTATACGGCGGTGTGAACTTCTGCACAATCCCACGCTCTCGGCAGAACTTGGCCATCTCACGAGACTTGTACTCGCCACCATTGTCACTGCGAAGTTGCTTCACACGGAGAGTTCTCACGCGACCACCCGTCTGAGTTTCGGCAAATGCCACAAATTCAGCAAATTTGGCAGCCACCTCCGACTTGTTCCGCAGCAAGTATACCACACAGAAGTGCGAGTACTCGTCAATGAACGTGACGAAGTACTTCTTGCCACTGAACGTCGACGTCTTCATGGGACCACAGACATCACTGTGGATGACTTCCAACAGTTTCTTGGCGTGGTTCGGCGACTTGGGCATGTAACTCACTCGCGTTTGCTTGCCAAGTGCACACCCATCGCACAAAAGTCAAGGTCGTTTGAGCACTAGATGATAAAATGCAAAGTGATTGATTTAGGTCCTTAGTTCGCAAACTGTCTGCTACCTCTAAGCCTACTGGATGTCCTACCTGGATACACACTACTGGATTCCTAACTGGATACTGAGCTACCCCAGCCAATCAGCGACTGCCACGTCGATGCCCATCTTGTACCCACAATCTTGTACCCACGCACGACCGTAGCGTAAACACTTGTCCCGTAATCAGCTTCACGTAATCACGGGAATGCTTGCGGCACCACTGAGTGAAGGTCGTACCGGTATCTACCGGTACACCGCGGCAGGTCGAGGCACCTTCTTGACAACACTCCCACTCGACTCGGCCGTAATGGCGCCTTGGATCCCGAGCTTGCTCCGAAGGATATCGAACTGCACGGCGGTGATCAGCTTGGTCATCAAGTCCGCCAGCATGTCCTTTGTCGAGCAGTACTCCAACACCACTTGGCCGTCTTCAACCTTCTCGCGCACGAAGTGGTAGCGAATGTCGATGTGTTTGGTGCGCTTGTGGAACTCCGGGTTCTTGGCCAACGCGATGGAGCCTTGGTTGTCCTCGTAGATCTTGACTGCCGACTTGGTCTTTATCTCGCCGATCTCGCACAGGAACGCCTTGAGCCAGATAGCCTCCTGTGTCGCTTCCGTCAACGCCATGTACTCTGCCTCCGTCGATGAAAGCGCCACCGTCCGCTGCTTCTTGCTTCTCCAGCTGATGCATCCGCCGTTCATCATGAACGCGTAGCCACTTGTACTTCGTCGAGACTCGATGTCGCCGGCCCAATCTGCATCCGAATAACCTTGGAGTCCGTCCTCGCTGCTCGCTTGAAACTCGATGCCATGAGTCTTGGTACCTTGGATGTAGCGAAACACCCTCTTGAGCGCTTGCCAGTGTGTCGGACACGGATCCGCGGCAAACTGGCTGAGAACTCCCACTGCGGCTGCAAGGTCTGGTCGAGTCCCCACCATGAGGTACATCAGGCAGCCGACTGCATTCCGGTACGGCACCTTCGCCATGGTCTCTTCGTGCTTGCAGCCTCCTTCGCACATGGCCTTGGTCAGCTTGAGTCCTGGGTCTTGTGGTGTCTTGACAGGGTTGCTCTTCTCCATGCTGAACTTCTCCAGGATGTCCTTCGCAAACTTGGTCTGCCGCACCGACACCTTTCCAGCTGTAAGATCTTGATCAATTTCCATGCCGAGGAAGTACTTGAGCTGACCCATGTCCGTCATCTCGAATCGCTTGCTGAGTGCCTCCTTGGTCGACTTGAGCAGCTCGTCGTTGTTGCTTGCTAGGATCAAGTCGTCCACGTACAGCGCCACGAAGATCATGTCTTGGTCGTCCCGCTTGACGTAGATGCAGTGATCCGCTTCGCACTTCTTGAACCCCAGCTCCAGCATGAACTTGTCGATGGTCTGGTTCCACATCCGCGGTGACTGCTTGAGACCATACAACGAACGCTTGAGCTTGCACACGAAGTCTGGGTGCGCCTCGTCAATAAAGCCATCCGGCTGCACCATGTAGATGTCTTCGTCCAACCACCCGTTCAGGAACGCCGTCTTGACATCCATCTGGTGCACCGTGAGGTTGTACTTGGCTGCCAGGCTGAGCAGGATCCTGATTGACGTGAACTTGGCCACCGGCGCGAAGGTCTCTTCGTAGTCGATGCCGTACTTCTGCAAAAATCCCTTGGCCACCAGTCGTGCCTTGAACCGCTCGATCTCTCCAGCCTGGTTTTCCTTGATCCGAAACACCCATCTGCAGCTGATCGCCTTGCGTCCCTTGGGCAACGGCACCAACACCCACGTCTCATTCTTGCGAAGAGAGTTGATTTCCGAATCGCACGCTTCCTTCCACTTGGCCGCGTTGCTGGATTCCATCGCCGACGTGAACGTGGTCGGCATTTCTCCCACTGAATCCACAACGAAGGCCGCGTCGAAGCCTTCTTCATTTGCGATGGCTGACAGCTCATCCAGCGCTTGTGACCGACTATGCCGCTTAGACCTTGGGATCTCCACCGCTTCCTCTAACGACCTAGTCCGCTGGTGTCGCTTGCTGCCAGGCTCGACATCTTCGTCCTGCGCAGCTTCTTCTTCCTTGGTTTCTTCTGGTTCAGACGATTCTTCTTGGTCTGTGGCATCTTCATCGCGAAGGTCCACGACCACGTCTTCACCAAAGTTGCGTCTCCCACCGTCGAAGACGTCTTCCATGAACTGCGCATCGCGGCTCACTAGCACACGACCGCTCTTGATCTCTTCAAACCGATACGCTTTCTCGTGCTCCGAGTACCCGAGAAACCGACAACGCACCGACCGAGCGTCGAACTTGGTGCGTTTCTCCTTCGGGACCGTCACATACGCATGGCAACCGAACACCTTAAGGTTGGACAGCAGCGGTTTCTTGCCCGTCCAGACTTGGTGCGGAGACTTGCCGTGGCTGGTAGCGCGTGTCGGACAGCGATTCCGAAGAAACGTCGCTGTCATCACCGCTTCACCCCAATATGACTTCGACAGTCCGGCATGCTCCAACATGCAGCGCGCACATTCCACCAACGTCCGGTTCATCCGTTCCGCCACTCCGTTCAGTTGAGGCGTATACGGCGGTGTGAACTTCTGCACAATCCCACGCTCTCGGCAGAACTTGGCCATCTCACGAGACTTGTACTCGCCACCATTGTCACTGCGAAGTTGCTTCACACGGAGAGTTCTCACGCGACCACCCGTCTGAGTTTCGGCAAATGCCACAAATTCAGCAAATTTGGCAGCCACCTCCGACTTGTTCCGCAGCAAGTATACCACACAGAAGTGCGAGTACTCGTCAATGAACGTGACGAAGTACTTCTTGCCACTGAACGTCGACGTCTTCATGGGACCGCAGACATCACTGTGGATGACTTCCAACAGTTTCTTGGCGTGGTTCGGCGACTTGGGCATGTAACTCACTCGCGTTTGCTTGCCAAGTGCACACCCATCACACAACTCCCACTGCTTCACAGCCGTCATGTTGATGCCAACTCCATAGCCCTTCTTGACGATGGCGTCTAGACCGCCATGGCCAATGTGACCAAGTCGAAGGTGCCAGAGGTACGACGTGGTGTCCCCTTTGCGATCCTTCGAACTCGACACATTGGCCTCGTCAGGCATGATCGGAGTCATGCACAGCTTGAACAGTCCCTTGCCTTCACGCGCTCCGAGCTGCCACTTGATCTTCTTCGTCTCGGCGAAGCACCCGTCGCGCTCGAACGTCACGGGCCCAACATCCTTGGTGAAGCGCCCGACCGAAAACAGGTTGCGCGACAACTTGGGAATGTGCCACACCTTCGTGAGCACACCCTTCTTGATCCCGCGTGGAGTCTTCATCGACATGACAATGTCGCCACTGCCGACCGCTTGTACCACTCCGTCGTCCGCGAGATGCACGTCCACCGGAGTCATCTTCTTGTAGTTCTTCATGTACTCTTTCGAGTACGTCATGTGCTGCGTCGCACCCGAGTCGACCAGCCAAACTTCACTCGACTTGGAGGTCCCACCACCAACCGAGAACAGGTAGTCGCCGCAGTCTTCATCATCATCGGCGACGTTCGCTCGTTGCGGCCTCTGCCGCTCCGCGTTCTCACGGATCCGTACAGGACACTTGGCGATCCAATGTCCTTGTTCGCCACAATAGTGGCAGGCACTAGTCTTCTGCGCCTGCCGTCCCTTGCTCTTCCCGTTGCCACTCGTCATGAACGCTTGACCGTGCGCGGTTCCTTCAGTACCGCCACCTTGTTCCTTGCGCTTCAAGTCTTCATGCAGCAGCCGAGACGTCACGAGTTCCCATGTCAGCGAGTCGGCTCTCGACTCCAACGCCGTGATGAGGAACTGGTACGACTCACTCAGACTTGCCAGAAGCGTGATCACCAAGTCGTCCTCGCTGACCGGAGCGCCCACCGCGTCGAGCTGTTCCGCCAGCGTCTTGACCTTGTTAATGTGCTCCAGCACATCATCACCTTCGCCCATCATCGTCGTGAAGAAACGTCGACGAAGGAAGAGCTTGTTGGCCAAACTCTTCTTCTCGAAGTGTCCTTCCATTCTTGACCATGCATCATACGCATCCTTGGCCGACCGAACCAGCGGCAACTGCGAATCCTCCATCGCGAGACAGATGATCGCCAGCGCCTTGCGAGACTTCCTCTTGAACGTCGATTGGTCCAGCGCAGTGGTGCAGTGCTCCAGCTTGATCTCTCCACTTGTCACTTCCCACAGGTCGCGCTCCTCGAGCACCATGCGCATCTTGAACTTCCACGTGTGGAAGTTGGTTCCGTCGAACTTGTTGATGCGGGAGGTCGTCGTCGAGGCAGTGTCCATGGCGAAGGCGTAGTCGGAGTCTTGGGCAGGGAAAACGGGGCTTGGGCTCATAACCAAAAGTCAAGGTCGTTTGAGCACTAGATGATAAAATGCAAAGTGATTGATTTAGGTCCTTAGTTCGCAAACTGTCTGCTACCTCTAAGCCTACTGGATGTCCTACCTGGATACACACTACTGGATTCCTAACTGGATACTGAGCTACCCCAGCCAATCAGCGACTGCCACGTCGACGCCCATCTTGTACCCACAATCTTGTACCCACGCACGACCGTAGCGTAAACACTTGTCCCGTAATCAGCTTCACGTAATCACGGGAATGCTTGTGGTGCCACTGAGTGAAGGTCGTACCGGTATCTACCGGTACACCGCGGCAGGTCGAGGCGCCTTCTTGACAACACTCCCACTCGACTCGGCCGTAATGGCGCCTTGGATCCCGAGCTTGCTCCGAAGGATATCGAACTGCACGGCGGTGATCGGCTTGGTCATCAAGTCCGCCAGCATGTCCTTTGTCGAGCAGTACTCCAACACCACTTGGCCGTCTTCAACCTTCTCGCGCACGAAGTGGTAGCGAATGTCGATGTGTTGGTGCGCTTGTGGAACTCCGGGTTCTTGGCCAACGCGATGGAGCCTTGGTTGTCCTCGTAGATCTTGACTGCCGACTTGGTCTTCATCTCGCCGATCTCGCACAGGAACGCCTTGAGCCAGATAGCCTCCTGTGTCGCTTCCGTCAACGCCATGTACTCTGCCTCCGTCGATGAAGCGCCACCGTCCGCTGCTTCTTGCTTCTCCAGCTGATGCATCCGCCGTTCATCATGAACGCGTAGCCGCTTGTACTTCGTCGAGACTCGATGTCGCCGGCCCAATCTGCATCCGAATAACCTTGGAGTCCGTCCTCGCTGCTCGCTTGAAACTCGATGCCATGAGTCTTCGTACCTTGGATGTAGCGAAACACCCTCTTGAGCGCTTGCCAGTGTGTCGGACACGGATCCGCGGCAAACTGGCTGAGAACTCCCACTGCGGCTGCAAGGTCTGGTCGAGTCCCCACCATGAGGTACATCAGGCAGCCGACTGCATTCCGGTACGGCACCTTCGCCATGGTTTCTTCGTGCTTGCAGCCTCCTTCGCACATGGCCTTGGTCAGCTTGAGTCCTGGGTCTTGTGGTGTCTTGACAGGGTTGCTCTTCTCCATGCTGAACTTCTCCAGGATGTCCTTCGCAAACTTGGTCTGCCGCACCGACACCTTTCCAGCTGTAAGATCTTGATCAATTTCCATGCCGAGGAAGTACTTGAGCTGACCCATGTCCGTCATCTCGAATCGCTTGCTGAGTGCCTCCTTGGTCGACTTGAGCAGCTCGTCGTTGTTGCTGGCTAGGATCAAGTCGTCCACGTACAGCGCCACGAAGATCATGTCTTGGTCGTCCCGCTTGACGTAGATGCAGTGATCCGCTTCGCACTTCTTGAACCCCAGCTCCAGCATGAACTTGTCGATGGTCTGGTTCCACATCCGCGGTGACTGCTTGAGACCATACAACGAACGCTTGAGCTTGCACACGAAGTCTGGGTGCGCCTCGTCAATAAAGCCATCCGGCTGCACCATGTAGATGTCTTCGTCCAACCACCCGTTCAGGAACGCCGTCTTGACATCCATCTGGTGCACCGTGAGGTTGTACTTGGCTGCCAGGCTGAGCAGGATCCTGATTGACGTGAACTTGGCCACCGGCGCGAAGGTCTCTTCATAGTCGATGCCGTACTTCTGCAAAAATCCCTTGGCCACCAGTCGTGCCTTGAACCGCTCGATCTCTCCAGCCTGGTTTTCCTTGATCCGAAACACCCATCTGCAGCTGATCGCCTTGCGTCCCTTGGGCAACGGCACCAACACCCACGTCTCATTCTTGCGAAGAGAGTTGATTTCCGAATCGCACGCTTCCTTCCACTTGGCCGCGTTGCTGGATTCCATCGCCGACGTGAACGTGGTCGGCATTTCTCCCACTGAATCCACAACGAAGGCCGCGTCGAAGCCTTCTTCATTTGCGATGGCTGACAGCTCATCCAGCGCTTGTGACCGACTATGCCGCTTAGACCTTGGGATCTCCACCGCTTCCTCTAACGACCGACCTAGTCCGCTGGTGTCGCTTGCTGCCAGGCTCGACATCTTCGTCCTGCGCAGCTTCTTCTTCCTTGGTTTCTTCTGGTTCAGACGATTCTTCTTGGTCTGTGGCATCTTCATCGCGAAGGTCCACGACCACGTCTTCACCAAAGTTGCGTCTCCCACCGTCGAAGACGTCTTCCATGAACTGCGCATCGCGGCTCACTAGCACACGACCGCTCTTGATCTCTTCAAACCGATACGCTTTCTCGTGCTCCGAGTACCCGAGAAACCGACAACGCACCGACCGAGCGTCGAACTTGGTGCGTTTCTCCTTCGGGACCGTCACATACGCATGGCAACCGAACACCTTAAGGTTGGACAGCAGCGGTTTCTTGCCCGTCCAGACTTGGTGCGGAGACTTGCCGTGGCTGGTAGCGCGTGTCGGACAGCGATTCCGAAGAAACGTCGCTGTCATCACCGCTTCACCCCAATATGACTTCGACAGTCCGGCATGCTCCAACATGCAGCGCGCACATTCCACCAACGTCCGGTTCATCCGTTCCGCCACTCCGTTCAGTTGAGGTGTGTACGGCGGTGTGAACTTCTGCACAATCCCACGCTCTCGGCAGAACTTGGCCATCTCACGAGACTTGTACTCGCCACCATTGTCACTGCGAAGTTGCTTCACACGGAGAGTTCTCACGCGACCACCCGTCTGAGTTTCGGCAAATGCCACAAATTCAGCAAATTTGGCAGCCACCTCCGACTTGTTCCGCAGCAAGTATACCACACAGAAGTGCGAGTACTCGTCAATGAACGTGACGAAGTACTTCTTGCCACTGAATGTCGACGTCTTCATGGGACCACAGACATCACTGTGGATGACTTCCAACAGTTTCTTGGCGTGGTTCGGCGACTTGGGCATGTAACTCACTCGCGTTTGCTTGCCAAGTGCACACCCATCACACAACTCCCACTGCTTCACAGCCGTCATGTTGATGCCAACTCCATAGCCCTTCTTGACGATGGCGTCTAGACCGCCATGGCCAATGTGACCAAGTCGAAGGTGCCAGAGGTACGACGTGGTGTCCCCTTTGCGATCCTTCGAACTCGACACATTGGCCTCGTCAGGCATGATCGGAGTCATGCACAGCTTGAACAGTCCCTTGCCTTCACGCGCTCCGAGCTGCCACTTGATCTTCTTCGTCTCGGCGAAGCACCCGTCGCGCTCGAACGTCACGGGCCCAACATCCTTGGTGAAGCGCCCGACCGAAAACAGGTTGCGCGACAACTTGGGAATGTGCCACACCTTCGTGAGCACACCCTTCTTGATCCCACGTGGAGTCTTCATCGACATGACAATGTCGCCACTGCCGACCGCTTGTACCACTCCGTCGTCCGCGAGATGCACGTCCACCGGAGTCATCTTCTTGTAGTTCTTCATGTACTCTTTCGAGTACGTCATGTGCTGCGTCGCACCCGAGTCGACCAGCCAAACTTCACTCGACTTGGAGGTCCCACCACCAACCGAGAACAAGTAGTCGCCGCAGTCTTCATCATCATCGGCGACGTTCGCTCGTTGCGGCCTCTGCCGCTCCGCGTTCTCGCGGATCCGTACAGGACACTTGGCGATCCAGTGTCCTTGTTCGCCACAATAGTGGCAGGCACTAGTCTTCTGCGCCTGCCGTCCCTTGCTCTTCCCATTGCCACTCGTCATGAACGCTTGACCGTGCGCGGTTCCTTCAGTACCGCCACCTTGTTCCTTGCGCTTCAAGTCCTCATGCAGCAGTCGAGACGTCACGAGTTCCCATGTCAGCGAGTCGGCTCTCGACTCCAACGCCGTGATGAGGAACTGGTACGACTCACTCAGACTTGCCAGAAGCGTGATCACCAAGTCGTCCTCGCTGACCGGAGCGCCCACCGCGTCGAGTTGTTCCGCCAGCGTCTTGACCTTGTTAATGTGCTCCAGCACATCATCACCTTCGCCCATCATCGTCGTGAAGAAACGTCGACGAAGGAAGAGCTTGTTGGCCAAACTCTTCTTCTCGAAGTGTCCTTCCATTCTTGACCATGCATCATACGCGTCCTTGGCCGACCGAACCAGCGGCAACTGCGAATCCTCCATCGCAAGACAGATGATCGCCAGCGCCTTGCGAGACTTCCTCTTGAACGTCGATTGGTCCAGCGCAGTGGTGCAGTGCTCCAGCTTGATCTCTCCACTTGTCACTTCCCACAGGTCGCGCTCCTCAAGCACCACGCGCATCTTGAACTTCCACGTGTGGAAGTTAGTTCCATCGAACTTGTTGATGCGGGAGGTCGTCGTCGAGGCAGTGTCCATGGCGAAGGCGTAGTCGGAGTCTTGGGCAGGGAAAACGGGGCTTGGGCTCATAACCAAAAGTCAAGGTCGTTTGAGCACTAGATGATAAAATGCAAAGTGATTGATTTAGGTCCTTAGTTCGCAAACTGTCTGCTACCTCTAAGCCTACTGGATGTCCTACCTGGATACACACTACTGGATTCCTAACTGGATACTGAGCTACCCCAGCCAATCAGCGACTGCCACGTCGACGCCCATCTTGTACCCACAATCTTGTACCCACGCACGACCGTAGCGTAAACACTTGTCCCGTAATCAGCTTCACGTAATCACGGGAATGCTTGCGGCACCACTGAGTGAAGGTCGTACCGGTATCTACCGGTACACCGCGGCAGGTCGAGGCGCCTTCTTGACAACACTCACGAAGGTGTGGCACATTCCCAAGTTGTTGCGCAACCTATTTTCGGTCGGGCGTTTCACCAAGGATGTTGGGCCGTGACGTTCGAGCGCGACGGGTGCTTCGCCGAGACGAAGAAGATCAAGTGGCAGCTCGGAGCGCGTGAAGGCAAGGGACTGTTCAAGCTGTGCATGACTCCGATCATGCCTGACGAGGCCAATGTGTCGAGTTCGAAGGATCGCAAAGGGGACACCACGTCGTACCTCTGGCACCTTCGACTTGGTCACATTGGCCATGGCGGTCTAGACGCCATCGTCAAGAAGGGCTATGGAGTTGGCATCAACATGACGGCTGTGAAGCAGTGGGAGTTGTGTGATGGGTGTGCACTTGGCAAGCAAACGCGAGTGAGTTACATGTCCAAGTCGCCGAACCACGCCAAGAAACTGTTGGAAGTCATCCACAGTGATGTCTGTGGCCCCATGAAGACATCGACGTTCAGTGGCAAGAAGTACTTCGTCACATTCATTGACGAGTACTCGCATTTCTGTGTGGTATACTTGCTGCGGAACAAGTCGGAGGTGGCTGCCAAATTTGCTGAATTTGTGGCATTTGCCGAAACTCAGACGGGTGGTCGCGTGAGAACTCTCCGTGTGAAGCAACTTCGCAGTGACAATGGTGGCGAGTACAAGTCTCGTGAGATGGCCAAGTTCTGCCGAGAGCGTGGGATTGTGCAGAAGTTCACACCGCCGTACACACCTCAACTGAACGGAGTGGCGGAACGGATGAACCGGACGTTGGTGGAATGTGCGCGCTGCATGTTGGAGCATGCCGGACTGTCGAAGTCATATTGGGGTGAAGCGGTGATGACAGCGACGTTTCTTCGGAATCGCTGTCCGACACGCGCTACCAGCCACGGCAAGTCTCCGCACCAAGTCTGGACGGGCAAGAAACCGCTGCTGTCCAACCTTAAGGTGTTCGGTTGCCATGCGTATGTGACGGTCCCGAAGGAGAAACGCACCAAGTTCGACGCTCGGTCGGTGCGTTGTCGGTTTCTCGGGTACTCGGAGCACGAGAAAGCGTATCGGTTTGAAGAGATCAAGAGCGGTCGTGTGCTAGTGAGCCGCGATGCGCAGTTCATGGAAGACGTCTTCGACGGTGGGAGACGCAACTTTGGTGAAGACGTGGTCGTGGACCTTCGCGATGAAGATGCCACAGACCAAGAAGAATCGTCTGAACCAGAAGAAACCAAGGAAGAAGAAGCTGCGCAGGACGAAGATGTCGAGCCTGGTAGCAAGCGACACCAGCGGACTAGGTCGTTAGAAAAAAATTAACGTTAATAATAACATAATAGAATAGAAGCGGTGGAGATCCCAAGGTCTAAGCGGCATAGTCGGTCACAAGCGCTGGATGAGCTGTCAGCCATCGCAAATGAAGAAGGCTTCGACGCGGCCTTCGTTGTGGATTCAGTGGGAGAAATGCCGACCACGTTCACGTCGGCGATGGAATCCAGCAACGCGGCCAAGTGGAAGGAAGCGTGCGATTCGGAAATCAACTCTCTTCGCAAGAATGAGACGTGGGTGTTGGTGCCGTTGCCCAAGGGACGCAAGGCGATCAGCTGCAGATGGTGTTTCGAATCAAGGAAAACCAGGCTGGAGAGATTGAGCGGTTCAAGGCACGACTGGTGGCCAAGGGATTTTGCAGAAGTACGGCATCGACTACGAAGAGACCTTCGCGCCGGTGGCCAAGTTCACGTCAATCAGGATCCTGCTCAGCCTGGCAGCCAAGTACAACCTCACGGTGCACCAGATGGATGTCAAGACGGCGTTCCTGAACGGGTGGTTGGACGAAGACATTACATGGTGCAGCCGGATGGCTTTATTGACGAGGCGCGCCCCGACTTCGTGTGCAAGCTCAAGCGTTCGTTGTATGGTCTCAAGCAGTCGCCGCGGATGTGGAACCAGACCATCGACAAGTTCATGCTGGAGCTGGGGTTCAAGAAGTGCGAAGCGGATCACTGCATCTACGTGAAGCGGGACGACCAAGACATGATCTTCGTGGCGCTGTACGTGGACGACTTGATCCTCGCCAGCAACAACGACGAGCTGCTCAAGTCGACCAGGAGGCACTCAGCAAACGATTCGAGATGACGGACATGGGTCAGCTCAAGTACTTCCTCGGCATGGAAATTGATCAAGATCTTACAGCTGGAAAGGTGTCGGTGCGGCAGACCAAGTTTGCGAAGGACATCCTGGAGAAGTTCAGCATGGAGAAGAGCAACCCTGTCAAGACACCACAAGACCCAGGACTCAAGCTGACCAAGGCCATGCGCGAAGGAGGCTGCAAGCACGAAGAAACCATGGCGAAGGTGCCGTACCGGAATGCAGTCGGCTGCCTGATGTACCTCATGGTGGGGACTCGACCAGACCTTGCAGCGGCAGTGGGGGTTCTCAGCCGGTTTGCTGCGGATCCGTGTCCGACACACTGGCAAGCGCTCAAGAGGGTGTTTCGCTACATCCAAGGTACGAAGACTCATGGCAGAGTTTCAAGCGAGCAGCGAGGACGGACTCCAAGGTTATTCGGATGCAGATTGGGCCGGCGACATCGAGTCTCGACGGAGTACAAGCGGCTACGCGTTCATGATGAACGGCGGATGCATCAGCTGGAGAAGCAAGAAGCAGCGGACGGTGGCGCTTTCATCGACGGAGGCAGAGTACATGGCGTTGACGGAAGCGACACAAGAAGCTATCTGGCTCAAGGCGTTCCTGTGCGAGATCGGCGAGATGAAGACCAAGTCGGCAGTCAAGATCTACGAGGACAACCAAGGCTCCATCGCGTTGGCCAAGAACCCGGAGTTCCACAAGCGCACCAAACACATCGACATTCGCTACCACTTCGTGCGCGAGAAGGTTGAAGACGGCCAAGTGGTGTTGGAGTACTGCTCGACAAAGGACATGCTGGCGGACTTGATGACCAAGCCGATCACCGCCGTGCAGTTCGATATCCTTCGGAGCAAGCTCGGGATCCAAGGCGCCATTACGGCCGAGTCGAGTGGGAGTGTTGTCAAGAAGGCGCCTCGACCTGCCGCGGTGCACCGGTAGATACCCGTACGACCTTCACTCAGTGGCACCACAAACATTCCCGTGATTACGTGAAGCTGATTACGGGACAAGTGTTTACGCTACGGTCGTGCGTGGGTACAAGATTGTGGGTAAAGATGGGCGTCGACGTGGCAGTCGCTGATTGGCTGGGGTAGCTCAGTATCCAGTTAGGAATCCAGTAGTGTGTATCCAGGTAGGACATCCAGTAGGCTTAGAGGTAGCAGACAGTTTGCGAACTAAGGACCTAAATCAATCACTTTGCATTTTATCATCTAGTGCTCAACGACCTTGACTTTTCCCGGATCTTTGGGTGACTCGGGATTTCACCGTGAGTCCCATGAAGAAGCGCATGATGATCTTAGATCAGGGAAACCAGCGTCGTTGGAGATCGGATCACCAACGACACCGCTGAATCAAGATCGATCCGCGGATCAGCAGAGCTTTGGGAGGAGCTCTACCGACGGAACAGAGGATGGTCCGGCTACGGACCTAGAAGAGAAGTCTCTACCTCCTCCCCAGGTCCCTTCGGGGACCCCAGCAGATTCCGACTTGCGTCGCGATCTGCAGGACGAAAGTCCAGTGGCGAAAGCCATCCAAACGCTCGTCTCCAAGTCGAGCACAAAAAAGAAGTCAGCAAGATCGAAGCCCCTACGGAAGAAGATGAAAGCACCAGGATCGAACGCTGATGACCAAGACGATCTTAAAACAGTATGGACTGATGAGTCCCTCGAGATCGCATACCACAAGAAGGAACTTCACACCTTCTTGATCAAGAACCCCGTTATGCAGATCATCAAGCCGAAGATCATTAGTGATCTAAAAGGCCCAGTGCAGAAACCAACTGCAAGATCAAGCAAGCTTGAAGCTGCGAAGGCGTTATTACATCTGATCAAGGAAAGTGGGATTACCACAGGATCGTTCGACGCTAACGATCTATTCGACACGAGGCTCAGCGCGATCAACACAGCCCTGATGTCGATCTTCGACTTACTGAAGCCCTTGGTGGGTGAGAAGAGTGTAACAGCCAAGATCACGACTAGATCGACAGACGACATGCTAAGATCGTTACCAGCAATCACACTGGAAGATCAGACAGGAACATCCTAGCATTATGAGTCGGCGACCGAGGAAGTGGACACCGATAGTGCAGATGACCCACCCCGAATGACGCTGGGACCGTCTGGTGCTGCTATGCTACGGCAGCGTGGAGATCATGAAACAAGCGAGTGACGGATGTCATCGCGCCAAACATGACACAAGGACCGAATGCGAAGCTGGAATCGTACTTCCAGGCGGCGATGAACAGATTCTTGAAGGAACAACAAGGCCCTAGCAATCCCGTGATCTTAGCACCAGCAGAAGACCGAGATGTGGATATGGAGTCTGTGGGGTCGCTAGATCGACACCCAAGTCCTCATGAATACGACCCAGATGATCTCGATCTTGATCCTCCCAGACGTGCGACTGTAGCATCACCATTAGCCACGACCACAGGAAGATCGACAAGTGTTCCACGTATACGAGTATCTGCCATGTCTGAACTCAAGGAGTTCGCGGGGAGAGAAGGGGACGAAGATCGAGCCAGGGCCTGGCTTAGCAAGGTGAAGTCTGCCTTTATGCGAGATCAAGCCCCAGACGAAGAAAAGTGTCTGGTGTTCGGCGATCTCCTCGCAGGATCGGCGCGAAACTGGTATCGACAGCTTAGTCGCACAACACGCAGTACCTGGAAGGATCTACTCAGTAGCTTCCAAGTTCAATATTGTGGACGAGGAGTGTCAGTCGCGAGGCAATATTACCACGCGCGCAAGAGATCGGACGAATCTCCGCTGGAATATTTGTACCGGCTCAATGTGGCAGGACTTAGGGCCCGCCTCCAGATCAAGGATGGACCTTCGGAAGTCCGACGAGAACACGTGGAGCACTTCATTGAAACTCTTGATGACCGCGATCTTGCAGATCACTGGCTTTACTAAGAATTCCAGACGCTGACACCCTGGAAGAAGCACTCCGATCTCGGCAACGAGCGAAGGTACGACAAAGTAAGGCTGTATATGGATCAATCAAGCCTCGTCAGAAGAACAGCAGTGCGGCAGCCCCGTCCGCTTCAACTCGGGCCGTCAGAGCTGTCAAGGCGATCTCAGACAGCAGCGAGTCTGAAGAGGACTCTAGTGGATCGGACGGCGAAGCAGGATTACGTCGTGTCTACCTCGCAGCATCGGGAAACAATGAAGGGTAGCAAGATCAAGATCAAAGGAACCAAGATCGCAGTCGCTCGGAGACCGGAAACAATCGTGTCCAACAAGATCGACATGATATAGGTTCACCACCTAAGCGATGCTCGCACTGTGGGTCACGTAAACATAGCGATCTTGGGTGCTGGGGACGTCTGACGTGTGAGAAGTGCGGTCGTAAAGGACATCCTTCAGATCGCTGCCTATTCACATGCAAGGCATGTGGCGACATCCACGAGGCAGGAAAATGCACCATGGAGGAATTTTACAACTTGATCCGACAATGGTACAACCCTACCAAGCACGCCGGCATGTTGCCAGAGACTGCGGAGAAGATGTTAAACTAGGACGCTCGCCGGTTTGGAAACCGGTACGAGACGAGCGTTCTAGCTACTGCATTTATGCATATGTCGAGAAACAATCGGAGGCAACAGTTAATCAACTGATCGATCCGATCGACAATACATGTGATCTTCTGGAGAAATCCACCGCTACAGTGTCAAGTCTACGCCAGATCGATGAATATGCAAGATCGAGTGTGATGATGGCTCTTGAGATCTCCCCTGGGGAATCGCGGGGTTACTGGAAGTATCATGTTCCAGACAAGAAGTTCAAGCAATCTAAAGCTATGGGGAAGATCAACAACAAAAAAGCAACTTTGCTATTTGACAGTGGTGCCGAGGTGTCCATATTGGATGCCACCTTTGCTCGTAAGGTCGGGTGCCACATTGATGAGAATCAAACGTTGGAATGCGAAGGTGTTGGACGATCTCCATATAAGATCGAGGGACGTACTCGTCTCAAGATCACGCTGGCAGGATCGCTAGTATACCTTTTCGATGCATGGGTGGGTCCGCCCACTGGAGGTCAAGATCTGATACTAGGAATGGACTTCATGGTGCCAGCGGGTATCCGCCTCGATCTCGCTGATGGGACGATATGTCTGCCTGACGAAGTCCGCCTTCAGATGGCTGGTAGGCGTCCTCTCTACGGTGACAAGGTCGAACATGTGTGCTGGAAGGATTACTACTGGATCGACGTCGGACAAACGGCCGAGATCAGGCTACGCAGTCAGACGTCTAACCAGTATAAGTTGTGGGTTACCGGGGGAGATCGATGGGTGCCAACAATCACGATCGGACCAGGAAAGACCCGTTATCTACAGGTGACCAACGTGAGTGATCGTGCACTAACTCTACATGAAGGATCGAGAGTCGCGATGTGGTTGAGTGGAGATCGAATTCCTCGAATTCCGGGATATGTATCCGTAGGATCGAGGAGGTACGCCGAATGGCAAAATCTCGCATATCAGGCAACTACGGATGAAATCAGTGAAGTGGATATCAATAAGCAGATCGTCGAGCCAGCGGTGGAACGTCCTGAGTACGTAACACCAACTGCGATTTTACCACGGCCGGTAAAAAGCATCCACAATGTCAAGATCGCAGGGAACGAGGACGCAAGCCAACCGTCAATCGAATATACATCTGACCAGGCAAGATCGACTCTGCTAACGGTAATAATCTTCGCACCAAGGCCGCGGCAGACATAGGCGATCCTACGATGGATGATGAAGTTTGTATCAAGGAAGGGGGGAGCTTATTCGCAGAAGATGGAGAAGATCAAATGGCTGTGCTACCAGAAGTGACCGCGACCACGGAAGAAGTCAAGATCGAAGATCTTCAAATAGGTGATGCCAATACCAACACCCAGGAGGAGATCGAACGTCTTGTGCAAATTATCTGGGAACGGAAGCACCTCCTTATCGGAAAGGGCAATGCCTTACCACCAGCAGCGAAGGGAGTGGTATGTGACATAGATGTGGGGAATGCAAAGCCAGTCGCTCAACGTTGTCGCAAAGTGGCGATACAGTTCCGCGAAAAGTTGCATCAACTCATCAAGGGACTACTATCTGCTCGAATGATCCGACACTCGACATCCCCTTGGGCGTCACCTATAGTTGTGATCATCAAGAAGAATGGGATCGACATCCGGTTATGTATCGACTACCGCCTGGTTAACAGTCTGACAAGGCTCATGGTATATCCCATGCCTCTGATCAATGATTTGCTGGATGATCTCGATAAGGTTCTCTGGTATTGTTCCTTGGATATGGCCAGCGGTTTCTGGGTAGTGCCCATGACGGACCGAGCCCGATCGATCTCGGCATTTATTACTCCATTTGGATTGTTTGAGTGGAATCGAATGCCGTTCGGACTAAAAACGCTCCCCAGATCTACCAGAGACTCCTAGACAATGCACTATATGGATTCGTGAAAGTGACCCAAGATCAAGATCGATCCGGCCGAAAGGACGTATTCGAGGCAGGAGAACCTGATCTAGAGAGAAGTGAGTCAGTGTTGGGACGTCGATCTTACATCGATGACATACTGGTAACAGGGAGGTCGTGGGACGCGCTATGCGAAAAGGTGGAAAAGCTGCTGGATGCATGCGACGAGTGGAATCTGTCCATCAGTGTCGCCAAAAGCTTCTGGGGTCGGCAAAAGGTGGATTACCTAGGCCATCGTGTATCAGCTGAAGGTTTGGAGACACATCCAAAAGATTTGTCGGCTTTACAAGAATTACCGTTTCCCACCAACCTAAGATCGATGCAATCATTCTTGGGAAGTCTCAACTACTACAGTCGATTTATTGAAGATTTCGCGATCTACGCATCAGCTCTGTACGAACTCCGCGAAGCGGACTTCTACGAGATCGCTCGAAAGACAAAATCGACTGGGGACGATGAGAACGTCATTGGGGAAGAAGGTGCCATGTGGACGGAAGCTAGGACAGCATTCGCCATACTGAAGAACAAGATCGTGACTGCACCAATTTTACTACACTTCGATGTAGATCGACAACCGGTGGTGGTGGTATATGCCAGCAAGTGGGCGATCTCAGCTGCCTGATGCAAGAGCACGATGGCGTGTATAAGCCAGTGACTTTCACTAGTCGCACGCTCAAGCCGAACGAGATCAACTATGGTATGGTCGACAAAGAAGTGTTGGCTCTGCTCAGGATACTAGACATCTGCTATACTCAACTCGTGACAAGGTCGATCAAAGTATTGACGCGTCACTCTACACTGGCGTGGCTACTTCACTCAGCCGGGTTGCAAGGACGGTTAGGACGATGGGCTGCACTTCTATCAAGCTGGACCCTTGAGATCGTGAAATGCACCAAAGGGGAGGATGAGATCTTGGGTGTGATCGCGGCAAGTATTACGCCCCGTAAAGAAGTGGACTCGATCTTGATCTCGATCGCTCCCAGGAAGTAACCACGACAATAATCTCGATGCCACCCCCAACAGTGGAACCAGGTGAACGGTTGTTAGTCGTTAGTTTCGATGGATCTGCACGTGTGAAACGAAGTGGCGGAGCATACAGTGGATAGTGTGGAGTCTACCAGACTGGACAGTGATTTCAGCAGCATCGAAGTATAAGCTCGATCTTACGGTAAATGAGGCTGAGTATCACGGTCTGCTTCTATGCCTCGATCTCCTGTCAGATATGGACAGGGGACGCCTGATTATCTGTGGAGATTCTAATCTTGTGATCCGACAAATGAAGGGTGAGATCGAATGCAAGGCCCCGGGGTTAACGTTGTTAAGACAGCAAGCACTTGAACGTCTCCGATCTTGGCCCACCCATGAGTTCTTGCATATGAAGCGTGATTGGAATCAAGTGCAGACAGTTTGGCGAGTGCCGCATTACGTCGCGAAAGTGGAGTTGTGATTGTCAAAGAAGAGGATCGCCAAGATCTGATGACTCTCAATAGATTGGATGAGTTGCTAATAGCTAAGATGATGCAAACCCAGTCAAGATCGCTGCAGTCACAAGATCGCGTAAGGAATGCCGTCCTCAAGTGTTACAAGAAGAGATCGTACAAAGGATGAGGATGGAACGTATTAACCAAGCTCAAGACGAGGAGAAATGGATCGTCGATCTTAAGGCTTACCTGCGAGGGGACGTACAAGATCTTACGTCGACTGAAGCGAAAAGCTGTTCTAAGATCGCAGATCGCTATGAGACGGATGAGTCAGGATTACTGTTTTATTTTCCACCGACCAAGCAGTCAGACGAAGATCGCGATCTTGTGGCCAAGCTCGTAGTGCCTGAAACATAACAACACGATCTTATGCATCACTATCATTCGAGTCTGGAAGGTGGCCATCAAGGTATCGGACGGACATACCACAAGATCAGAGCTCATTTTCATTGCGTGGATTATATCAGAGTGTGCAACGCTACGTGGGTCAGTGCATAGACTGCGAGACGGGAAAAGGTCGGCCTACGATCCACGGGGAATCGCCCGGTAATTGCAAGCTACGTACCCATTCCAGATTATCGGCATGGATCACATACCGTCGTTACCAAGATCGTACAAAGGAAACAA